>CAUYSK010021428.1:0-52033 GCA_963575035.1 Avahi laniger
CTGTGATTGGACATGCCCTTAGGGTCCTCCCCAGGAAAGGCGTTTCTCTGCTGGCGCATGCGCTCAACTGATGTTTACCTCAAAGTTGTTTGGTGCTCAGCGCCATCTTCTGATGGCGTCGACTGCAGCGCTCCACACCCTGTCACTTAGTTGTAAGCTAGCCTCTGTGCCTCAGTCCTCCATCTGTGTAAGCAGGGAAAGAGTAGTACGCACCTCATAGGGTTTGATTAAATTACTTAGTCCATGCAAGTACTTAAAATAGTGTTGGCAAACAGCACTATGTGTTAGCTATTATTATTATTATTTTTGTTTGTTTTTAACATTTTTTATTATTAGCTGATCACAAAAGAATCTTAGGGCAAGATGCTGACTACCACCCCTCTCTCCTAGCTCATCTAACTTTGGCAGTGGCTTTAGATTTTGCCTTGGGTGCACAAGGCAAGGATCAGGGAGACTCAGTAGCTACTGAAAGCAGCTCTTGACATTTCAGACAGTGACATGACTTGCTGCTGGATTTGGCAACAGTGAAATGGTCACTCTTAGATATCTGTGCCTGAACCAGCCAAAGGGCACATGATGGGATGGCAAGACGGTGAGCCATGCACAGAAGAATCCTAGGCTGGAAGTCAAGAAACTTTGATTCTAGTCTCGCTTTATATGTGTGTGTGGTCTTTTATTTTCAGCACTCTAAAACTAGCATCTTTCTCCACTTATTGTACACTCAGTGGTGTCAACGGAAAAGAAGACAAACTCTGTAAAATAATTTAAGGAGGCTTATTCTGAGACAAATTTGAGGACCATGGCCCGGAGTCATGCCCAAGAAGCCTGGGGCGGCCGGGCGCGGTGGCTCACGCCTGTAATCCTAGCTCTCTGGGAGGCCGAGGCGGGCGGATTGTTTGAGCCCAGGAGTTCAAAACCAACCTGAGCAAGAGGGAGACCCCATCTCTACTAAATTTAGAAAGAAATTAATTGGACAACTAAAAATACATAGAAAAAATTAGCTGGGCATGGTGGCGCATGCCTGTAATCCCAGCTACTCGGGAGGCTGAGGCAGGAGGATCGCTTGAGCCCAGGAGTTTGAGGTTGCTGTGAGCTAGGATGACGCCAAGGCACTCTAACCCGGGCAACACGTTGAGACTCTGTCTCAAAAAAAAAAAAAAAAAGAAGCCTTGGGCAAGTGGACTCACTGAAGCTGGGTTACAGTTTGGTTTTATATATTTCAGGGAGACAGGAATTATAGGTAAAGTCATAAATCAATAGATGAAAGGTATACACTGGTTTGGCCCAAAAAGGTGGGACATCTTAAAGCAGGGGCTTACAAATCATAAGTGGGTTTAGGGATTCTTTAGTTGACAATTGGCTGAAAAAGTTAGGCTTTGTCCAAAGACCAGGAATCAGAAGAAAGGAATGCTTGCGTTAAGATAAGGGTCTCTATCCTTCATGTGATGCTATACCGGAATCAGGTCGGGAAGCAAACCACATAATAAAAACCTGTTTATTGCGATTTTATCATTTGTAGGTGTGACTCATCAGGCCCCCTTACAAAGGAATTTTTGGGGCAAAGAAAAAGATCAGAGTTCAGTTCTCAGTGGTATCTATTCTGTGCCAGGACCTGTGTAGGTTGCCAGAAACAAAGGGAATATCAGGCACAGCTCCTGCCCTCAGGGGCTCATATGGAGGGCAAGGTAGGCACACAAATGGCCAGTGGACCCAATGGTGGCCCTTCCTGCAGCTTTAGGGAGGAAGAAATGAGTGATGTATGAGCTGAATCATCAAAGGTGATTCAAAGTTTCCAAGTAAGACAGGGTCGGAAGACATTATGGTCAGAGAACAACCTGTTCAAAAACAGCGAGAGGGAGCTAGTGTGGCCCAGGATCCACAGTTATTTGTTGTAGAGAGACCTTAGAGTACCTGTGTGTATGTGGTGGGGGAGGTTTAATCATTGACGCCCCATGTGACCTTTCACAGGACAAATCTCTTCTCTGTCCTTGATGTCCTCATCAGTAAAATTCAATATTTCTCTGAACACTTTCTGTGCTGGACCTTGCAAGGGAGGCTGGGAGAGTAAAAGGAGGAATCTGACATTGCCCTTGTCTTTAGGCTGCTCACAGTCAGATGGGGAAATGATCTGTAAATTCTGAAAGCTCAAGTGGTCAGTGGTCTAGGGCAGTGGTTCTCAAACTCCAGGCTGCATCAGAATCAGCTGGAGGGCTTGACAAAACACAGATTGCCCCCCACCCCCTGTCCGATTCAGTAGGTCAGGAGTAAGTCCCCAGAATTTACATTTCTAACAAGTTCCAGGTGATGCTGATGCCGCTAGTCTGGGACCACCCTTTGAGCACAATTCTGAAGAACAAAGACAGGCTTTGAGGGCTCTGAGCAGAGAGGTTAGGGGGAGACCTCACACTGAGCAGGGCCCTGAAGACCTGGTAGAATTTCCCCAACAGGTGGGGAATAGAATGTGCGTGTTGCTTTTGCTGATCTACACATCCCAGGCCTCCTAAAGCTCCTCCCCGCCCCCCAAGTTCAGCTTCTCTCCTTTGAATTCAAGCAGTCCTCAGAGCAGGCTCTCACAGGGGTTGGCTAGCCTGAGTCCTGCGTTAGAAACTAACTGCCCACCCTGCGCGACGGGAGCCCCTCCCCCAGGGCAGGCGAGGAGGGAGGAGGCCGGGCGGGCTGAGCACGGACAGAAATAGTATGAGCTCACGGCTGCTCCCAAGCACACATCGACCGGCAATGATTTCTTGTAAATTGCTTCCCCGGCTATGTTCCGAACATGTGTGTGTGTGCCCGCCTGAGAACAAACACTCGGAGGTTACAGGGCGGAGGGGGCTGGCTGGCGAGTGGGCTCCAGATGGAGGGCAGCCTGAGTAGGAATCAATCTTCAGTCAAGAATTAAAGAATGTTGAATCTTGGAACTTGGAAATGTTAGAACATTCTACTCCCCTTTATAGTTCTCCTGCCACGTAATTTTTCTCTCCTCAGACATTTGCATTTGTTTGTTCATTCAACATTGACTGGCAATGACTTTCTGCCAGGATCTGGGCTAAATGAGGTTCCAGTCCCTGTCTTCAAGGAGTTCATGGTTACAGGCATTTACAGAAGGTCCCTAACCCAGCCAAGGACTTCAGGAAGGCTTCCAGGAGGAAGTGATACTTGAATTAAGTCTTAAAGGACCCATTGACAGCTGAAGGGGGGGGCGGTCTGTGGTACAAGATGAGGAATGGCGTTCAAGGCAGAGAGAATAGCATGCACAAAGGCCCATAGCTAAGAGAGAGCACATGGTTATTTCAAGTAACGATAAGTAGTTCAGTTTAAGTGGACACAAAATTCAAGGTGGGGAATGGTAAGAGATGAAGCTGGAAGGGTAGATGGGCTAAGTCCTGAAGGCTTTGCCATATTAAGGGATTTGGTCTTTATCCTGAGGGGAAAGGGGAGCCACAGGAAAGGGTTTTAAGCATGGAAAGGAACCCAGCACCTATGTGATCGCTTGCTCTCACGTTCTTTGTGACTGAAGTGAATTTGCCACCAAGGATCTCTGCCTTTGGGGCCTGTTGAACACCAGCTCCTTTGGTTCCTAATACTTCAGAAGTCTGAAGGACAGGATAGCTCCTGTGCCCACAAGAAGTGACTCAGGACCTAGACTTCTCTCCTCTTGTCAGGAGGAAGAGGCCATTCTACTGCCTGGTTTGTGACACTGCTCTTCCTGGTCTGTGCCCAATTAGTTCAGGCGCCAGCACATGAGGCAACTGAAGGCAGGCCGCAGGCCAGAGCCCAAGAAAGCCATCCATGTGCCGTCTCTGTCTCTAAACCGTAATCTCACCTGTATGCCTGGGAGGCTCTCTATCCCGTCGGGTTCAAATCAGCCCAGTTGAGCATTTCACAATGACTCGGTGGCCAATGAAATGCTTTCAAAGTCATGGTTTATTGCAAGGCATCCACAGGCCAACAATCATGCAAATATATTCAACACACACACAGGCAGTAATGAGAGAAAGGGGGAATGAACCATGGCGAGGAGGACTGAAGACCAGCCCGTTGACAGTGGAAATGCCGACCAGCAACAAGGGACAGGGTCGCTGCTCTTCTCTGGCAGAGCTTCAGGCGGCAGCTGCCAACATATTGACAAATGACAGGAGGCCTCAGAGCTCTCGCTGGCAGAGATTCTGCAGGCCTCCTGGCCATGATCAATGTCTTTGCCGTTTTTATGGCCCTTGCAGGAGTGTCCATGGTCATTATCTCAGCCATTTTTTGGCTTCACTTTCTTGTCAAGTCTCGAGAGTACCTGGCCACAGCAGGTGTTATCATCTCAGTCCGTTATACATATGTTTATCAGCTTATTTCACCGGGGACTGAGTCACTTGTCATAAGGGACTCCATTTTTGAGACATTAAGGATCACAAAACATTATATATCACTCTACCTGGGTGTGGTGGCTCACGCCTGTAATCCCAACTACTTGGGAGGCTGAGGAGGGAGGATAGTTTAAGGCCAGGAGTTTGAGACTAGCCTGGGCAATATAAAGAGACCTCATCTCTAAAAAAAATTTTTTAAATAAATAAACATTTATATATATATATATGTCTGTGTGTATGTGTGTGTGTGTGTATATATTTTTTTATTTTTATTTCACTCTCATGTATGAAACACTCACAGGGCTGTGAATGGCTCCTTGCAAACTTTCTCCATCCCTTACAGGATCAAAGCCACTCAGAGCAAATGGTCAATGGTGCAACACTGGTCCTAGTGTTGACCTAGGACATACCGTAGGCCCACCACTGCAACAAGCCCTCTAGGCTAGAAGATGTAACCCTGCCCTAGGGCCTTACTCACTAGGGATGCAGATTAGGTTTGAGCCCCAAAGCCCCCAGCAGTCAGAGAAAGGTCTCAAGCAAATGCCAAAACGTGGGGTCAACAACAATTAGAGTTGCAAAGATTTTAAGGCATGAGAAAAGAAATAATCTGGAAGCCTTCAGGGAGGAAGTAGGGGTTGAATTTGACCTTCATGGACCAGGGCAATACTTGAAGGGTCCCAAGGAGGTAGAGGAAGTGTTCTATATTGTCAATTTTATGTTTTGAAGAGAGTACCACTTGTGGCTTCAGGGGCTTTGGACAAGTAGACCATTCACTAGCCCCATCCCCAGCCATAGTCATTCAACCAGCAGAGCTTAATATCTTTTGTGTGCCAGGTCTTGCCCTGAGCTCTAGGAACAAAGAAAGAATCATTCATAATTGCTGCCCTCGGGGAACTCTTGGGCTACTGGAGGAAGACTGATAAGTTAAACAGGCAGTTACACTATAGTGTGGAAAGAGCCGATTTGTTTATTCAAGCATGGGGCAAATCACTACCGGTCCAGCACAGAGGGCCGTTCTAGCAAGACAGCCGCATCTCCAAGGAGGCCGGCCTTTCTCCAGGGAGGAGGTAGCTTCTTTGTGAAACCTTCATCTTCTGAACCTCCAGCTCCCGGCTCCCAAACCCCGCCTTCTCTCCTGGCTGCGGGCGTCACCATGGAGACCGTAAGCCCCTCGCTGCTCCCTGCTGTTCCGCACCCCTCCCCCCTCGGCATCCCGCTTAGCTCTTTGTCTTGTGGCTGCGGATCTCCTCCAGGGCCGATAAACTCCCGAACTTCCCCAGGGCAGGAATTATTATCCCATTTGAAATCGGGGGCAAAACTGAGACCCAGAGGCTTGAGGGATTTGCCCCAGGCTCCGCGCAGCCGGTTACTGGCTGGAACCCAAGCACAGAGTCCCTCCAGCCGGCGCACCTCCGCCTCCGCACCGCCAGCCCTGTGTGTGGCGTTCATCATGCGCTCCTAGCCACCGAGGCTTATTGTTCCTTTTTTCTTCTTTCCGTATCTTTGGTAGTTTAACTTTTTATTCTAAGAAATTAAGAACCTGTGCTGACTAAACCTACAGTGACTTGAAGTTCAGTCTTTACATTAGTGACTTTAAATCTGTTCTTGGCTATGTTGTTTAAGTTCCTTTGTGAACTGAAAATAGTGCTGGATGATAAAATCTGCCAAAAAGCTATCGCAGAATGTACCAGCGCTGATTATGCTGATGTAATAATGATAATCACATTTTTGAGCATTGCTGTATGCCAAAATGCATTCAGAAAAAAACCATACAGGACCATGCAGAATTTACACAACACACACAGAGAATTTGGACACATTATACCAAGCAGTTAGAAGTGTTTAACACAAGGGTATCAAAGCCTTGGCATATGGAAAATAGAATTTGTCCTGCAAGGCTGGGTTCCAATCCCAACCGGCCCATTTTGATCTTCTGCACATTATTTAACCTGAAGGTTTAATACCACCCACTCCTACAGATGTGAAAGGACTTTGGAAGGTGCGATATGTTCAACAGATGTTATTTATTGTTATTAAATGAAGGTTGGAGAAAGACCTCCTAAATTTTTTCCTAAGGGCTTCAGTTGTCAGATTGTTAGATTCTGAAATTTTCTGTTGTTAACAGATGTGATGCTAAAGGTTTGTGATTCTAGAATCGTAAGCCTGAATCTAATCCTAGAATCCTGTGAATCTGACATTCTCTGACTCTATCCAGGAGGGAGGGCAAGGGCTGAAGGCAGGGCAGGGTGGAGACCCCGTTCAGCAGGAGGCTCCTAGGCCTCTAGAGAGGAGCAGTTGTCCCTGCTGTCTACCACCCAGGCTCACCCATGGAGCTACAGCTTAATTCCCATCAGACTTGTCCTCAGCTCATCACTCTTCCTCCAGCCAGCCTTCCTTGGGGACTCATCACATGGATTATCCATATTCATTGCACATTTTTCTTCCATTAGATCTAATTAAGCCACTTTGCAAACACTGCAGAAACCAAAATCTCCCTTGATTAGTGTGGGCCCAGTAGGGGCAGCAGAGGAGGCCCCAATTTAGGACGAGCCTACCTGTCCCCTCCTCACCCCCATCCCGCATCCAAGTACTATACTCATAACCCCCGGATCAGCATGGTGGCTACAGGAGCATTCCTTTCTGCAGGTTCTGGTACATGGTGTTCTCTCCGTGAAGGCCTCACAGTCAGCTGCTGACTCAGGTTGCTAATGCACAAGGTATCATGTATTCAGATGGAGCTGCTTCATAAAATGCAGCGCCATGTGCATGTGAGAGCTCCCATGCACGGACACCACCAGAGCACCAGGCCCGGGCTGTGGACTCAAGACCTGGGTTCCAGGCTACCACTGTTTACAGGGTTACCTTGAGCTAGTGCCTTTCTCTCTCTCTCTAAAGAGAACATTCCACTCCTGCTGGCTTCACCGGATTGTTTTGAGACTTATGAACAAATATATCAGTAATACATTGTTCAGCGATGTGTTGTGATGTAAAGTGATATCTAAATGCAATGTACCATTAAGACGTCTGTGGTCAGCCCCATACCAGCACCACTGCCTGGCTGAATGACTTCAGGTCATTTTACTTCTGTGAACCTTAGTTTCTGTGCACACATGTGTGTGTGTGTGTTTGTGTGTGTAAACTATATGCTGGGCATTGTGTCTGGCATGTTACTCTGTACCAGTCAGGATTCTCAGCTGCAAACAACAGAAACCATCTCTGGCAAAACTAAGCCAAAGGGGCTTCACGGGAAGGCTATTGTGGCCCACTGAAATGACAGGGAAACTGGAAAGTTAGGCAAGAGTCAAGGCAGCTGGGCACAAACCAAAGTCCTGCCATGGACACTGCCTATTTAGGACAGACTTCTCCTCTGGCCACATAGCTACTTGCACTGGTGGGCTCTTGTCCCCACTGCAGCCACCTGGAGTAATCCCTGTCTGCCATCTTCCCTCTGCTTACTCCCATCAGACTCAAAGCCCAGGCAGGACATCAACTTGCCCAAGCCCAAACCTACAAGGGTCAGGAGGAGTTGCTGCCTCCTTCAGTTTCCACATAGCTTGGGATTCCTTCAAGTAGGCAAAGTGTTTGGATGTCCAGTTCAGCCTTGAGTCAGGTAATGTTACATTTTACAAGGGAAGAGACTGAGTCCCTGAAAGGTTTATTTACTGGGCACCCAGCTAGTAAATGGGTACACTAACATCCACCTTGCAGGAATGGAAGGAACTAATGGGTATAGGTCATCAGCAAGCATTAATTCCTTTCTCTCCTCAGTAATAGCTCTTGCTGGAAATGTTTGCTCGGCCATGGGGAAGGCTTTCAAAGACTTGTTCACATTCCCTATGACTCTGGAGCTGGCCCCTAACTTCCTGACAACAACCACAACTGCAACTCATCCCAGAGATTGAGTCCTATGTGGACAGATCACCCTCACCACCACCACCACCGCCACCACCACCATCATGTTGCTGTCAGCTCACTGAAGCCTCCTAAAACCCTGTGAAGTAGACATTACCTCAGTTTACTAAATGAGAAAACTGAAGCTCAGAGAGGTTTGGTGGCTGTCCCAAACTCACAAAGCAAGTCCGAGCCAGAATCATTTCCAGATCTCCTGTCTCCAGAATGCACTCTATCACATGGCCTCTCATTCAAAGCAGCAGGCTAAAAACAGGACATCCGGCATTCGGCATAGACAGATTGTCGAGGCAGCAAGAGGGCTTAGCCATCTTTGCATCCTTTCCACCCTTCCACGGATGGGAAAGCTAACTTCTAGAGAGAACTGCCCTGTCCAGCCTCACACAGCGCCACCTGTGAACCTCCGTGCAAGAGCCACGGTTTGAATACAATTCTTTTGCCTTCAACTTTAGTGATCGTTCCCCATGCCATTATGGAGCTCATTTTAAAGCTGAAGTAACAAAGATGATCCCAGCAGGAGTAAATGACCCACCCAGCTGTTGGGATCAGGGCCTGGGTAAGTGTGAACCCAGAAGAAAGGACATGCCAGCAGGGTGGCTGGGAGACAGCAGGCTCTGCACCTGCAGAGAATCCTGTTCTCTCAAAATCTAGAAACATCTCCATATGTTAAGAGCCAATTATATATACTCTCCTGGTTGGAACTGATTGCAACAGACTTAAATTTGTGGGTTATTGGAATAGCTGGGAAGAGAAGTCTGAAGATAATTAGACCTAAGATCAAATATGTGCAGCTCAAAGAAGTGAACAGTCTGTGATCATTAGCACCTTGTTCAGAGGTCCATACCTAGGCACTGGGAAATTTCCATGTACCTTGGCCCTTCATGCAACCTTCCCATTTTACAAATGCCTCTACCTCTCCCTGACTCCTTCCAGAGTCAGCTGAGACAATACTCCTCTAGGAAATTTTTTTGACTCCCAGGCTGGGTTGGGACCTCCTCTGGTCTCCCGCAGCTCCCACAGCTTCCCTGTGGCATAGCCCTGACCACACTGGGTTGTCATTGGCTATGTGCCTGTCTCCCCCATTTGAGACTGTTAACTCCAGGGCATGGACAGATGTGTCCATGAATCCACTCTATCACGGACAGAGGAGGCCTCAGCAAATGTTAGCTATGTGGATGAGTGGATAGAGCTAAGAAGGAGAGAGCAACCAGGAACCCAGTCCTCACCCCAATTCCTCCTCCATCCATTCTCACTCTGAACTCTAGATTGAAGGACACTGGTCTCTGTCCTACCCCAGCTCCTGGATTTAACCTTTGGATCAGGTTCCTCTGGTGACAAAGCCTCACCTCTCCCCCAACTAACTCCTTGCTTCCTATGCCCCTGACCACACTCAAGGACCCTAGTCACCTTCAGCCTAACAGCCCCAGAAGCTGAACTCCAGCCCCGCGAGCCCCATCTGCAGACAGCCCTCTGGCCAGCAGCTTAGCTAGGCTCCCCTAGAGTAGCTGTAAGGTTGAGACACTGAAGACACAGAAGTGGATGAGTTAATCTACTGGGGTCCTGAGTCTACAAGGTATTTGAGACAGATCTCAAAGGAGAGTGGGCACAGTCAGAAAGGAATAAGTGGCTCAGAAGCCCATGTACCAGCCAAGTGCCCACTACTGAGAAGTCCCAGCAGCCAAGTGGGTCTTTACTGAGCCCTTACAGGGCACTGACCCCGGGGATGCTGGAGATTCAGAGGCTGAATCAGGTAGAGGCCCAATCCTGAGGTACAACTGAAATACAGCAAGAATAATGCTAGGACATCTGGAAGGAGGTGCTCTAAGGACCCAGTTACACCAACATTCTAGAATATACTAATATTCTGACACACTAATGTTCCAGCACACCACATTCTGTCACTGTGCCATTCCATTATGGGGGGCATTCCACCCCACCAACATTCCTGTCTCTGCCATTCCAATGTTCCGCTCCACCAACATTCCTCATGCCATTACCCCAACGTTTTCAAATACCAGCACTACAAGTGAAACTTCAACCTTCCAACTAAAAGCATTTATTTGTTTCTTGGTTCATTAATATCAGTGGGTCTTCATATTTGCGGGAATGCAGACTTCTTAAAGAAATTGTTAAAATCTGTGGCTCCTTCTCCACAGGAAAAAAGATTTATATACACATAAATTTTGCATATCATTTCAGATATCCAATGACTCATGGCAGAGTCCATAGACTTTAAGTTAAGAACTATTTAATTTTACCCTGCCTTGATCTGGAAAGACATTTAAAATAAAACAAGATCATTAAGTTTAAGGCAGGGCAAGATAAGATTAGAAGAAAAAAAAAACAAAAAACAAGGTAGGAACAAAATAGAGCCTGTAATGATACAAAAAGTGCAGAACATAGTGACCTACATAGCTAAATTTATGTCCCACATACTTAGCTCTAAGACTTCCAGCAGCCAAGGCAAAAAGGGAAACCTGTTCACTCACACAGTTCACAGTGTTCACAGGATAAAAACAAACTACTTACTCCTTAGAGGATATACAACTATTCTCAGTATGAAAACAAGAATTTCTCCTGAGAGCCTCATAAAGAAAGATATAATGGACCCTGACCTCATCGGAGCTCTCACAATAGGCCCCGAGATGTATTTTGTGGTAGAGTGACCAAACAGTCCTGGTTTGCCTGGGACTTTCTCACTTTTAACACTGAAAGTCTCCCATCCTAGGAAACACTTTAGTCCCAGGCAAACTGAAAAGGTTGGTTACCTGATTTGTGGATTATAGTTCAGTCAAAGCTTATCCAGGCTAAGATTCTAAGAAATCGTGTACAATCAAAATTATCCTTGGAAATCCTTTTAACCACCCCTAGAGTATAGAACCATCTCTCAGTAGCACAGCCAATTTTCCCTCTAGCAATTTTCCTCAGCTGTTTCTTCAGTGAGATAACTGACTAAGAGGTTGACTTGTTTGGGGGTAAAAAATATCCTTACTCACTAGAATCACACTCAGTGTGGCAAGATGTACACACTGAGGATTTTACGAGGCACCTAGGAACTGAGAATAATGGAGGGAGCAGATTTACCTCTTCCATGACACACTCGTCCTAGGGTCTACACTGAGTAAAATAATATTTAATATATTATTGATCTTTCTCTTTTCATCTCTATTTTTTCACAAATACAATTGGATTTCTGTAAATTAAATAGAAATATTAATAGTTCCTATCTCATAGGGTTGTGAGACTTAAAAGAGTTAATATTTATAAAGCACTCAAAACAGTACCTGATACAGAGTAAGTTCTAAGTGTTTGCTATTGTTGTTATTAAATGTAGATGGCACGCCACTGAACATTTAATACAGTGGAGGTGGCACTCTACTATATTCTTTGCAGAATCCTGGATATAATCCTTGATGGCAATTTAGGAAAAATGCATTCTGTGGCAGGGATGAAGTAGGGAGCCGCAGCCCTCTGTAGTTGCAAATTCTTGCAGGGATATTTTTTAAACTCCTAGAGGAGCTGAGGGTTTGCCTGCCTTCAGACAATTCTCCCCCAGCATGGGTCCTGAATCCGAGATGGGACATGTGTGTGGCAGTGAACATTCCCTGATCAGGGCTCTCCCCGCTCACTCCATGCCTTGGCTGAGACGATCCCCAAACACCACCGAGAGAGCAACAGCTCACTAAGCTCCCCCACGTGCTCAGACTGCACGCGCCTCCCATGCAGTCTGCCCTGGCCTCCTGGGGCAGGTAGCCCTGGCTGGCCGGGATCTGCTTGGAGGCCTGGCATGAGTACTGAGCTGTCTGCCAGGAAGTCAGACCAATGAACCACTGAATGTGAGAACACTTTGTACACTGTGAAGTGCTGTGCAGATGCGAGAGACCAGGATTAGGATACAATGGGTGATGAAGAGACTGGAGCTTGGACAGTACCTGGAGAGATAAAAGAGGGAGCAAACAGGCCATTAATTCAGAAGGCCTGGAGTGGGACGTACTCGATACTTGATTATGCTGAGGCCAACAACTGGTAAGAAATCCTAAGATGGCTAGGTTCCTGAATCCTTCTCCAGAGCACGCATTTCCCAGAGGCTTAGAATCTCAGAGCTGAAAGAAACAATAATTAATTGATTAATTTATCGAAAACTCACCAGACCCCACTGTGGTTTAAACACTAGGCATAATGGTCATGAAGTCTGACCTAACACGGGTGGCGGAATCTCCTCTTCCCCCACTTAACAGCTCTGTGATTGGCAAGCGCCTTACCTCTTCTAAGGCTTTTACGTGTCTGTTAAATGGGAATAATGTGAAACAATACCTACACCATAGGATTGTTCTGAGAATTAAATAAAATAATCACTAACACTTACGTATGGCACTTAGTATATGTCAGACATTGTTTTAGGTGTTTTATGTATGTAAACTCATTGAATCCTCACAATAATTTAATCCTCTGGGAGATAGGTATCATTACTATCCTCGTTTTCCAGATGAGGAAACTGAAACACAGAGAGGCCAAGTAATTTGCCCAGGTCACACAGCTAATAAGTGGTAGAAGCCAGAATCGAACCCAGACAGGATGGCTCCAGAGACTGTGTTCTTTTTCTTTTTTTTTTTTTTCTTTTTCATTTTTTTAGACAGGGTCTCTCTCTCCATTGCCTGGGCTAGAGTGCAGTGGCATCATCATAGCTCACTGCAACCTCACACTCCTAGACTCAAGTGATCCTCCTGCCTCAGCCTTCCGAATAGCTAGGACTGCAGGCACGTGCCACCACACCTGGCTAATTTTTCTATTTCTTAGTAGAGAAGGAGTCTCACTGTGTTGCCCAGGCTGGCTTTGAACTGGCCTCAAGCGATCCTCCTGCTTTGGCCTCCCACAGAGTGTTAGGATTATTGGCGTGAGCCACCACGCCCAGCCCAGAGACCATGTTTTTGACCACTCTGCTATCCTCCATATTCTCAATGAAATACTTAGCACAGCTCTTTGGACATAGTAAGCAGTCAATCAATGTCAACTGCCAGTATTATGGTCACATTTTAAAAGTTTTATTCAGGTGTACTTTACATAGCACAATTTCATTTTGACTGTTAGGAAAGTCTTCCTGAAACAGAGCTGAAATCCCTATGAGATCATGTCCCTTCTCTGAGGGTTCCAATTCTATCCCCAGAATCTCCCTAGAGCCTATCTTCTCCCTTGCCTTGTTCCAGGCTCAGAGATTTGCAGTCACAGGCCAGACCTGTCTGGTGGGGCTTCCTTCCTGTCTGCTGGTGACTCAGCCATTGGTCTAGAATCAACAAGCCTCTGATAAGTCCTAAGACCACTACGGGTCAGGGGCTGCTGCTTCCCACCCCAGAGAACAGCACCTACATAAATCATCTACATAATTTTCGGAGTCTAGTGCAAAATGAAAATGCAGGGCCCCTTGTTCAACAATTATTAAGAATTTCAAAGGCTAGGTGTGGTAGCTCACACCTGTAACCCTAGCACTTTGGGAGGCCGAGAGGATAGTTTGAGGCCAGGAGTTGGAGACCATCTGAAGCAAGAGCGAGATCCCGTCTATACAAAAAAATAGAAAAATTAGCCAGGCATGATGGCATGAACCTGTAGTCCCAGCTACTGAGGAGGCTAAGGCAGGAGGATTGTTTGAGCCTAGTAGTGTGGAGTTGCAGTGAGCTATGATGACACCTCTGCACTCTAGCCCAGGCAACAGAGCAAGACACTTTTTCAAATAAATAAGTAAATAAATAAATTCTAGATGGCGACAGCAGAGCATTAAACCAGGCAAAGGGCCCTGTGCAAATGCATAGGTCATACATCCATGAAACCAGCATGCTATATCTTCAGTTCTTTATCACCCCACCGCACCATCATCCCATCCCACTGTGTGCCCATGTGTAGGCTGAGCCTGGGACGCTCCTGGTACACTTGCTAACCACAAGAAGCATTTGGCACCAAGAGACTTATAACCCACTTGGGCTCTGAAATCCATCAATCAGCTGTAATTGATAACTTAAACCTTGCTGGCCATAAGATTCAGTCTGCCCTCCTCCCTCCCTGGCTACCGTTGTCAGAGATGGCCCTTTGGGCTCACCAGACTAAGAGGTGGGAAACTTCCATTGCCTTCCTGGGCAACTAGAGTGAGTTTCATGCCTTCTCTGGACTCAGTTTCCTTAACTGTTAAATGAAATGGCTAAATTCAATATCAAATTAAATGTTCCTTCACTGAGTATTGACCAGGTTATGTTCACATCGTAATAATAGTATCTAAACTGAGCATTTATCATTTACCAGACACTATTAGGTACTTGTACATTCTTCCATTTTATCCTCATGACAACCCAGTCAGGTATTTTTTAGAATTCTAGAATATAAACTTGACAAGGGTAGTGATTTTTGTTTGCTTTTTTCACTGATATATCCCCAGCTGCTAGAACAATGCCTGGCACATGCTAGGTGCTCAGAAGCTGTTTGTGGAACAAACAAATGAGGAAACAGGCTCAGACAGGCAGTTACGTGACTTATCCAAGGTCTCATTGTTAGGAAATGCCAGATCCAGGATTCTAACTGAGATCTGCCTGGCTCCAAAGTCTCTGCTCATGCTTATCCACCTGGTGTGTGGGTGTGATGCCCATTCTACAAATGAGTAGATAGGCTCAAACACATGAGAATGTTCTCCAGGGTCTCTATTGGCTCTCAAGTCTTGTGTTTCTAAGAGCCTGGGCTTCATTCTACTGGGTAACATCACTGATGGAGTTTGTCTCCTCTGCCCAGGACTCCTTTGAGGTTTTGAGAGTGTTCTCGCCTCACGAAAGCAGGCTCACTGGCAGAGGCAGCCCAGGCTCAAACCTAGCTGTCACTGTGACCTTTGGGTAAATTCTTAATATCTCTGAGCCCCAATTTCCTCATCTGTAAAATGAGCTCCATACTTCCCAGACCTTCCTCACAGGATGGGAGGAGCCCTGCACACAACTGGCAGTTAATGAATGTTGCTGTTATTACACCACCTCAGAGCAGCTTCAAGGTCAAAGCTTGCTGCCACTGATGTCTGGAGTACACTGAGGCCTCCCAGAACCTGATCAGAGGGCATCAGCTGGGGGAGAGTAGGGTCAGCAGCTATTCTTGGAGCCGATGGAACCCAGCCAGGTTTCAAGTTCCCTTAGGGAGCCCTGGCCCAGGCAGCTTGGCTGGCTGGTCATGTGAGCAGTGAGGTCTGACCTCAGCATGTTCTCCTGGGCCCTCCACATGGCCCAGGCTGGAGAGAACTCGGGGGCACAGCGTGTGCTACAGGGAGACCACATCCTCCTGAGGCTGACCTTAATCTTTGAGCTCATGTTCATCAGCTTGTACTTGGTACCCAGAGGGCCCTGGGTGCTGTCTGGGGATCTCCCCGAGACTGAAAAGAGTTACTAACATCTGGACATGAGGCAGCCTTGGGTAATGAAAAGAGGGTTTAGGAGACAGACAGGACTGAATTCTAATCTCAGTTGCAATACTCACTCGGCCTGTGGGTCTTTCTGCAAGCCACTGTGTGTGGCTGAGACTCAGTTCTTTGAAATACAGTGGGAACGAAAGCTTCTTTAGGGTTGTTGAGAGAATTAGATCATCTGGCACATAGTAGTTGCTCAATAAATGATCACCATTTATACTTTGAGCTTCTGAATGACAAGGACTCTGTCAGATCCAGCTCCTTTGTGTCTTAGTGTCCAACCTAGGGCCCAACCTAGCGGAGATGCTCAGCGTTAGCGTTGGCGGAATGAATAACGAATTATGGAGGGCACTGAATGGAAATGCTTTATCTGGCTCCTACCTTTCACATTTTTCCACACTCGCCCCACAAAATCTCATGCATCAACCCTGACAGGTGAACATCTACCCTTGGCTTGCATATCACTGTGATAGGAAGTTCACCTCCTCCCAAAGCTTCCCATTCTGCCAAGTAGAAAGTTCTTTCTTCTACTCAGACCTCTATGAACTGAGATCTGTCCCCAGCAGCTTCCATCCATTGGGCCTAGTTCTGCTCTCTGGAGCTGTAAAGAATGAGCCTTGTTCTGCATCCAGAAGATAGTCCTTCAGTGATTTATTACGTGATGAGAATGTGCCGGGCGTTGAGCAAGGCACCTCACTCACTTTATCTCATTTAACCCTTTAACCCTCACACTAGTCCCGAAAAGTATCATCCCTGCTTCAGAAACGAGGAAAATGAGGCTCAGAGAGGCAACATAGCACATTTATTTGTATGTGTCAGAGAAACGATTTAAATCCAGATCCTTCTCCAAAACACTACCTTTTCAGTGCTCAGTAGATCTACTGGAAGATCTACTGGAAGACAGGAATTGCCCCTCTGAGTTTTCCTTCCCTTCTTTTTCCTTCAGTGAAGATTTATTACGCACCTTATCTGTACCAGGTCCTGAGCTAGGCACTAGGAATAGAAATGAGTCAGACATAATCTACGATCTTGAGGCACTTGCACTCCCAAACCATGTGAAAAGGACTGAGAGTGAGAGGCACAGGGACTGTCAGAGCACCACAGACCTTAGGTATCCAGGAAGGCTTCCTAGAGGAGGTGACATCTGGGTAAGTTTTAAAGAACTATTAGGAGTTGGCCAGACCTGTGCCAAGGGAGGCAAGAAAGCAAGATATTTTGGTGGAAATGCTATATAAAGAACTGGAGCTGTGGAGCCCAGACTGCAGAGGGGCTGTGGTGCCAAGCTAAGGAGCTGGGACTTCATTCCGCTTGAGTGGGTCACTTACTTTAGTATGTGTAAGAATCTCCTGGGGTTTGCTTATTTAAAATCCATATTTTCACTTAGTAGGTCTAGGTGGGCCCCAGAATCTCTATTTTAAGCAGGTGCCCCAGGAGATTGAGGAGTAGGGAAATAGGGTGTGCCCACTGCTATGGGAACAAGAAATCTTTGAAGGATTTCAAAGAGGGTAGACTTCTTGGTCCCTGTCTTTGGAGCCTCATAGACTAATCAGGGAGACACATGAAAACAAATAATTATAATGATGAACAAAGACTATTAATTCTTAGTGTTCCAAGAAAAATATTCTTAGTATTCCAAGAATGTGGTATACCTGGACTTGAGATTCTTTAGCCATGAGGATGTCAACATTGGTTTTTTTGGCATTAAGTTATTGGGCATGTTTTTTAGGATGCCAGGGTGGCACTGTGTTGGGACCTTTTCCTTCAGTATTTCAAGCCTTCTTTTAAAAAAAAAAACCAACAGAACCAAGAGAAGAGTACTGATCTGTCATGTACTTAAACCATGCCAGCTCTGGCTTAGACAGGAGCTTTTCTCGTTGAGGAGTTTCATAAACAGCACAGTCCTGTGGATACTACCCAGGTCCCTGGATATGAAGAGGAGCTTGTGCCTGATTTGTCTTGAGGTGGTCGTGAGGCTGCTAAGGAGCCACTCTGTGCTGTTCATCTCAGCAAGCAGTCACTGACGGCTAGTGTGTGCCCAGCCCCACTCTTGCCACCAAGGATAGAGATGGAGCTGCCCAAGTCCCCGTATCCCAGGAACTCATGGTCTTGTGAGCAGTGAAGACCGTAAAATACACAGATAACAGTGTGATCAGTGTTGTGATGGGCAGAAACTCCGGATATGAGTGGGCAGAGAAAGCCTCTATGGCAACCTGGGGGATGAGGGAAGGCTTCCAGAGTCTTAAAAGATGAAGGTGAAAGGTGGAAGGGCATGCCAGAGAGAAAAATCAGCATCGGCACAAGCTTGGCAGTAAGAAACAGCCTGGGTGTTTTTGTTGTGACTTTTTCTTTGTAAACATTTAATTGACAAATAAAAAGGGTGTATATTCCAGTGTACAACATGATTTGATATACATATACACTGTGTGCTGATTACCACAGTCAAATTAATTAACACATCCATCATCACACACAGTTGCCATTTGTGCGAGGGGTGGGTAAGGGTTTTTTGGGGAGGGGACTGTTGGTGCAGAGACTATAAGCAGTTCCTGGTGAGGAAGCCCAAGTTAGGAACAAGATGGGGCTAAATAGGAAGGCAGGATCATATCACGGGGGCGGGGAGACTTATATGTTGGGCAAAGAATGTTGGCCTCTCCCCTTTCGACAGTAGGGAGGACTGATTTATAAACTGTAATGCAATCACCATTCCTCGAGCCTGGGAGGGGCACCGGCTGGGAATAGTTTCCAATCTGGGCCCCCAGCAGGTGCAAGTCTTCTCAGTGACTCTCAGGCACTCAGGCAGTGGAGAAGGGAGATGGTAGGGGCAGCCCGCACCGCCGCTGCCCCAGGCCTGCCTCCTGCAGCTGTTTTGTACCCTCAATACCTCTAGAGAGCCTCACCATCAGCTCCCTGGATATTAAAAGAATGGCAGCAAAAGCAGCCTGATTTAAAAGCTAGACTCCCTCACAAGCTAACAATGCCACTTGGAGAGAAAGCAATTATCTAATTGTAAAATCTAGTTCTATAAAAATCTTTTCAAAGAAGCATTTATCATTCTATGATAAGTGCTATAATTTAATCATCCTTACAACCCTATTAGAAAGCTTTGTTATCCCCATCTGAGAGGTGACAAAACCCAAACACAGAAAGTAGAGTAACTTGGCCAAGGTCACACAGCCGATAAAAAGCAAAATCCAGATCGGAACCCAGGTTAAGACCTTTAGACCTAAGAACGGGAAATAGTCTGGTAACCGCCCCCCCCCGGCCCCCCCCAAACACAACTCCCTGCAACTCTAATGTAGAATTCACAAAAAAAGAGATCTAAACTGCAAAATAAATGTTAGGAAGTCAAAAAAGTTTCAATTTTCTCCCCAAAGCAATTACTTCCTGCTTTTAAGGAGTAGAATTTATATTTATCTCATTCGTTGTTAGGTGACCTAAACACACATGCTTAGTCAGCCTTTGACTAATTTAGAATTGTCCCTATCTGTAGGATCTGAAGCCTAAGCATTTCCCCTCTGCCATCCTGCCCTTCACAAAAATTTGCAAGCAATTTCATAAAATAAAAATGCAACTTATTTCTAAATTAAAAAAAAATCACCAAACAGCTCATAAAGTTTCTTTTCCCCATCCCTATCCCACAGGCTCCAAATCAATATGAATAGCTCCCACTGTCCGCCTAGCTGCCCAAACTAAAAACCTGCTTTGGGTTTTTTCACCGTATGCTTGCCTCCACCTCCCCCACCCCCACATGGCTCAATTTTGCTTATTCAGCTGCCTCAGCCTCTCACTGCCTCCCTGCTCCTTGCCTGCTAGGCCTTAGCTCAGGTCCCACCATGTCTCACCTTGACCTTCGCAGCCCTCTCCTGACTGATCTCCCTGCCTCCAGTTGTTCCCCCTCCAATTCATTGTCTGCACTGGGGTGATCTTTCTAATTTCCAAAAGTGATCATTTCATTTTCCTGCTAAAAACCCTTTAGAGACTTTGCATTACTCACAAAATAAAAGTCAAATCCTTAGACCCTCAGGCCTTTCCCTCCCTCTCTTAGACTCTTGCTTCCCTTTCTCACAGCACTGAGCGCTGTACTGTCAGATTTTAGTGAGAGCACAAACCACTAGTCAATTAGGAACCTTCTTCCCCATTAGACCATCAGGCCATCTCTGAATTTCCTGTGTTCAGCCCAAGCCTGGCATGGAGGAAAATGTAGAAAATAGTTGCTAATGACAATTCAAATGCCTGCAGGCTAGAAGACAAAATAATGATACTGCTTGCTGTGACCAGACTCTAAAAACCCATTTTCAAACGTTGCCTCAAAGGCTGCACAAAAGTCAGAAACTCATCCATAATGGCTCTTATCATCCTATTGCCTCCCACAGCAGCCTGGGTACAAATGGCTTTGGATCCTTCTGAGCAGTACATTATTATTCTTTGCATTTTAATAATTTTCATGAACTATAACATTTGACACCATTAATGCTCACTCCATTGTTCCCAGCCCCATCCAAATATGTGACTCAGGAAGGCAGGTACCAGAGGTCCCAGGCAGGAACTGGTTTATAAAAAAATAATCCAGCACATCACCGATCTAAAAAACAAGTAAATCTAATTTTTCAAAACCACAAACCCATTATTTAATTGAAAAGGTGCGATTCTTAAAAAAATGATTAAGCAACATGAACATTATTGTGCCAAAGAATGCCAGTAGGTGGTGGAGGATAGTGAGGGGTAATGGTTTTGTCTATGTTCCAAACTGCATTTTGTGAGAACATATTAATTTTATAACCCAAAACTTCAAACCTTGTATTTCTTGCTCTGTCACCTGGGCTAGAGCGCAGTGGTGTTATCATAGCTCACTGCAACCTCAAACTCCTGGGCTCCAGCAATCCTCCTGCCTCAGCCTCCCAAGTAATTAGGACTGCAGGCACGTGCCACCACACCTGGCTAATTTTTCTATTTTTTGTAGAGACAGGGTCTCACTTGTGCTCAGGCTGGTCTCAAACTTCTGGGCTCAAGCGATCCTCCTGCCTTGGTCTCTGAGAGTGCTAGGATTACAGGTGTGAGCCACCACACCAGCCTGTATTTTTTAAAATAGTAAATGTTTAGTTTAAAAAAAAAAATTGCAGCAGAATACATGTAAAATTTACCATCTTAACCATTTTTAAATGTATAGTTCATTAGGTATATTCATTGTTATGCAACTAATCTCCAGAAATTTTTTTTTTTTTTTTTTTTGAGACAAAGTCTGGCTCTGTTGCCCTGGCTAGAGTGCCGTGGCGTTAGCCTAGCTCACAGCAACCTCAAACTCCTGGGCTCAAGCGATCCTCCTGCCTCAGCCTCCCGAGTAGCTGGGACTACAGGCATGCGCCACCATGCCCGGCTAATTTTTTCTATATATTTTTAGTTGTTCAGATAATTTCTTTCTATTTTTTAGTAGAGATGGGATCTTGCTCTTGCTCAGGCTGGTCTCAAACTCCTGAGCTCAAACAATCCACCCGCCTCGGCCTCCCAGAGTGCTAGGATTACAGGTGTGAGCCACCGCACCCAGCCAACAGCTTGATTTATAATTTTTAAACATTTAAGACCATTTGTACTCTAGCCCTGACGTCACATATGTTGAGGATGGGCCAGGCTATAATCAGATAACTGATTTAGTCCTTTTTCTAAAATTTAGCTAATCATAGCTAACATTGACACTAAATATGAGCCAGTCTGTGTGTTAAGTACTTTCTACATATTATCTCATAAAATCCTCCTCAAAACCCTATGTCATCATCCCTCCTTACAGAGAGGAAACTGTCGCTTGGAAAGTTTATGTGACTTGCGCGAGGTCACATAATCATTAAGTCCTGGAGCTAGGATCTGCCCCAGGAGTCCTGAGTAACTTTGGGAAAGGGCACTTTGGGAGAGCTGGCCTTGGCAGGCAGCCCTGTAGCAAACCTGGACACAGGAAAGGCAACGTGGGAGGGGCAGAGTGTTGGGAGAAAGGGCTGCAGGGAGACGACCCCTCAACTCCACAGTCTGCCCAGAGATCTGATGTCATCTGCAGGGAACATCTCCCCAATATCAAAGGCTACCAAGTGCCTGAATGGGCAAGGAAGAGTGCCAGTTTTACCAGTTCTTCATGTTCTCCTGATTTCGACAGTGGGTGGGCAAGAAAACATCCCATTTATTTTTGTTACTTTGAATGCTCAGTCATGCTTAGTCATTTAACAGGCAAATCCAGAGACTCATTCTTTCCTTCCTTCATCCCTCCCTCCCTTCACCTTTCTTTCTCCTTCCCTCTCTCCCTGCTTTTCTCCCTCCCTCTTTCATTCCTTCCTTCCTTTCTTTCTTTCTTTCTTCAGCAAAATATATATTGGCTACTACTATGTACTAAGCACTCTGCTAGGTATGGAACAAAACAGACAGGACCTTGTCCTTCTGGAGCTTATCATGCAGTGGGGACACAGACAGCAAACCAAAGTGAAAATACTGACAATTACAGCTATGATAAATATCATGAAGGTGAGGCAGAGAGTGCCAGGGGAATCTGGCCCAGTCTAAGGGTGTCAGGGACGACTTCCCTGGGGATGGGATGTTGGAGCAGTGGTCCAGGTGGTAAGTAAAGGTTAACCATACAAAGGTTTGAGAGCATAACCAGGCTGAGAAAATAGAAGTTTGGTAGAGGCCCTGTGAGGGGTGGGAGCCTGTGGGTAGAAACAGGAAGATTTGGAGAGGAATCCAGTGAAGGACGGATTCATGTTTGGGAGCAAGATTCCGGACTTTCCCAACCAGGGCTCAACAAATCACAGCCCATGGGCCAAATGCAGCCCACTGCCTGCTTTTGTAAATAAGGTGTTATTGGAACACAGACATACCCTGTTGTTTACTTATTGCCCATGGCTGCTTTCTGCTATGATGGCAGAGCTGAGTAGTTGCAACAGACGGTATGGCCTACAAAGCCTAGAATATCTACCCTTTGCTCTTTACAGAAAAAGTGTGTAGCCCCCTGATCCAGACAGTGGAGGTCAGACTTTGCAGGCCCATTGATGATTGTGATCTTCATCTAACAGCGTGAAAGGAGGGAAGAAGATAGGGAATAACAGGATCTGATTTCATGAAGAGCATTCAGAAGGCAAATACATACTTCGTTGTCAGGATGTCCCAGGCCAAGCCCTCCAAAGACCCCAAAAGGGAATTATGGCCTTAAGCTCTGCAGGAATGGGTTCAAGTCTCTCAGAGTCCTTTGGGAGCAAGCGACAGAAACAATATAGACCTGCTATATAGCAAGAAGGAAATGTATTGGTTCACACAGCTGGAAGGGCAGTGGAGTGGCTCAGAGATTCCCGGAAAGAGCAACAGAAGACAGAGCTTGCAGCCCTTGAACCTGGGACTTACTACTCAGAAACCCTCTCTCCATTCACCTCTCATCTTTGCTTTGCTTCCCGTGCAAACAGACATTCTCCACTGGGTGACTCCAGATTCATATTCTCCCAGTTCAGGCACCCCAGCAGAAAGAGTCTACTTCCTACAGCCTGTATAGTCATCTTCTGATTGGCACTGCCTGATTCACGTGCTCACCCTCTCAAACAATCGTTGTCAGAGGGATTCGGTACTATAAATTAGCCAGAACTGAGTCGTATGCCTAGTCTTAACGCGAAAGGGTGGGTGAGCCTGGAGTTGAAAACTCCAGCAGAGCAACCTAGAAAGGAAAAGCAGGGTTCCCAAAACAGAGGAGTAGGTAGACAAAAAAATCCAAACAATATGTGCCTGCTACATCTGCCAGGCTGGTGTCCATGAGCTTTGTAGGAGAAGCCACTTCTGTTCTCCTGGCTGCAGCGGACAGGACCAGGGATCAGTCCCCAAACAGTTTGCAACACATGTCTGTTGGACATGAGGTGGCTGATCAGCTGTAAGGTGACTCAGGACAAGGGTCCAGTGGGGGCCCTCTTCTGAGTGACAGCAAGCTAACCAATCAAACCTTCTCACTTGCAAATATATTATGAAATATCCAGTTTCCTTAAGTACTAAGTTTGACAGTTGATATCTCTGACATTTCACTTTGACACTGGTTTTATTTTTATTGTGAAGGTACATCCTCAGTCTTTCAAAATTTTTTTAGAGCAATTTTTGTGAAACCATGGACAAGTCAAAAATTCATGTTATTTTCTAATATGAGTTCCATCACAGAACCAATGCAGCACAGACAGCTCAAAACATCAAAGAAGTGTTTGGGAAGGATGTGGCTAATGAACACACAATTCATTGATGGTTTGAGAAGTTCCATTCTGGTGATTTTAATCTTGAAAATGAGCCACATGGGTGACCTGAGACCACGATGGATAATGATGAGCTGAAAGCTGTAGTGGAAGCGAATCCATCTCAACCTACGTGTGAATTAGTAGCAAGGTTTGACATTACTATTCCAATGATATTGGACCATTTGAAACAAATGAGCAAAGAAGCTGGATAGATGGGTTCTACATGAATTAAATGAGCATCAGAAGAGAAATTCAGGAGTGGTATGGTAGTTCCAAGAAGTCCTCAGGGACTGCGGTGTCTTATCTTTCTGCTCTGCCATTTTTAGCATATGGCTTCTATCATCAAAGTTACCTCATAGTCTAAATCAGCTGCTGGAACTCCAGAAATCCTGACTATATTCCAGACATCTAGAAGGAGAAACAAGAGGGGAGAGCAAAATGGAATAGCTTCCAACTAAGTCAGTTCCCTTAAAGACCTTCCAGAAGGTCCTACACAATACTTCTTACATGTCAGAAACCAGTCACACGGACATATGTAATTGTAAGAGAGATTCAGGAATAAGAGTCTTTCAGCTAGGTACATTGTCATCATGATAAAATGGGAGTTCTGTTACTAAGGAAGAAGGGGAAAATGGACACTGAGCAGATAACCAGTGGTCTCTGCCAGAAGAGAGACATTCTGTTTTGGTCAGGTTGAGTTAGAGATGTTTTTGGAGCAGGCAGCAGAGAGATGTGGCTGGAGAAGTATGAGTTGAAGCCTTTGGAATGGATGTCATCATCCAGGTAAAGAATGTAGACTAGAAAAAGAAGAGGGCCAAGGGGAGAAACCTGGAACCACTCAGCATTTTATGGGCTAGTAGAGTAATAGTGGCCATGAAAACCTAACCAAAACAAACAAGAATAGAGAAGCAGAACCATGAGAATAAATCTTTAGTAATGTTTAATCACTTAATGGTATACAATAATGTAAAAGTAAACATTCTTAGGGATCGATCAATCAACCAAGAAATAGCACGCCTCTTCCCTATTGAATTCCAAATCAGTTCAGAGTGAACACAGGCATCAAGTAGAAAAGATCAAAATGTCAGCTTTATTACTGTCTCAAGGTAGATTGGCAGACATAGTTTAGAAATGCAACTAGAATTAAATTTACAGGCACAGGCACAGACAGAGTTAAACAACGACAGGCCACCAGCACAAGCACAGCCACCCTTATGCCATGTAGAACACATGCCTCCTGCAGATAGGTCGTTTCTCAAAGAAAGCTCAGAAGCGGCTAGGACACTTATGCCCAGATTTTCTCCCCAACCCACCAGTCAGATAAGTCAGACCAAGGGGGTGGAGAAAGGGAGGAGTGTTACATCTACTGAGGTCCTTTCACTTAGACATATGGAAAGCAGGAAATAATTGTCCCACCCCCAAAACAAATATGGTGACATCACCTTTAATATTGTAATTCTTATCATTCCAACCACCTATCCCGTTATCCCTAGGATGAGTCAAATCCATGGAGGTAGAAAGTAGATTCCATTACCTAAGGCTGAGGGAGTTGGGACAGGGGAATGGAGAGTGATTACAAGAGGTATAAGGTTTCTTTTTGAGGTGAAGACAATGTTCTAAAATTGAC
The DNA here is from genome assembly GCA_963575035.1 of Avahi laniger. Classification (NCBI taxonomy): domain Eukaryota; kingdom Metazoa; phylum Chordata; class Mammalia; order Primates; family Indriidae; genus Avahi; species Avahi laniger. Next base: position 25,552 of record CAUYSK010021428.1, read on the forward strand.
TGTGTCAATGGTCGCACAAGTCTATAGATACAGTAAACAACACTGACCTATACACTTTAAATAGGAAGTATATGATATGTGAATTATATCTCAATAAAGCTGTTATTTTAAAAAGCAAAATGGCAGGAGTCAGGGTCTTGATCTTTTTAATCCCAGGCATTTCCTTGGCTCTTATGAATATATATTTGTCTGTCTCCTTCCATCAGCCCGGAGGGTATGGGCTGCTATGGCCTACTTTTTTTTTCCCCCAGGAGGATAAGAACCAACCTGCCTATTATCTTCACACCTAAATGTACCACCCAGGTAGGGTGGCCAATTTGTCCCAGTTTCCCCAGGACTTTGCTAATTTTAGCATCTAAAGGTCTTGCTCTCAGGAACCCTCTCAGTCCCAGGCAAACTGGAACAATTGGTCACCCTACACCCAGGGCTTTCTTCACAGAAGATTTTCTCCAAGGCAACTTCACATCACCATCTCTAGACAGAAGTGACAGGCAACTTTAGTGACAGTTTGTCTTGTTAACAACTGAAAAGGTGAGAGTGTGCATCAAGTTTGACCTTACTTGGTACTGTTCATGGTGTTGTCGATGGATGGAAGGATTTCAAGAAAGAATGAATGATCCATATTGTCATATGTTCCTCAGGGCTCTGATAAGAACAAAAAACAAAGTCTATTGGTTGCAGCCATGAGGAAGTCACTGGGCCTTCGGCAAGAACAGCTTCATGGGTGGGAGGGGTTGGTTTACAGTGAGTGAAGGAAGGAAGTAAGCAGAGAGAACTGGTACTCCTTTTAAAAACTTGACTCTGTAGGTAAGAGAAAAAAAAAAGGTGAAGGGGAGAATTTGAGGGAGGACGTTCTTTGGCTTTTTTCATTTTCATTTTTTAAGACTGGAGAGAGTAACTCTGTTTTTATGCCGAGGGAGAGAAGATAGACCTTGGAGGTGGGTGGGATCCACAGCACAAGTAGGTAGATTGCCCTTGCACAAAAAGATTTTTGCTTTGTTTTTTGTATTTGTTTTGTTTTGTGTTTTGCCATGGAAGAGAAGCAGGAAAAGATGGGAGCATCACGCAGGTGGTCTTGGACCAGGGAAGCAAGGAGCTGAGGAAAGGCCAGCCTAAGGGTCTCTGTTTTCTCCCCAAAGTGGGAGGCAGCGTCCTCTCCTAAGCGTGGTGAAAGGCCTGAGACTGGTCAAGGTGTGATGGCATTGTTGTGGGACATGGGAGAAGATGCTGGCTATGGTAGTAGAGAAAAATGTCAGGATTACCTTGAGGGCCTTAATGAGAATGAAGAGCACACATTTAGAGATGCAGAGGGGAAGAGGTAGACAGTTGGCTTGATCTAGGGTTGAGGTTTGTAGGTGGAGGAGATAGAAGGAAAAGTGTTAATGCCATGCTCTTCCTTAAAAACCTTTAGAGACTTTACATCAACTGCAAAATAGAATCCAAACTTGCCCTGGTATTCAAACCCTCCATAATTTTGGTTCATGTCTACTTCATTGTCCTACCTCCATCTCCCTTCCCTCCTCCCTGCACCAATGCTAGTCATACAACCCTCCTCCAGCCATCCTGGTCTCAATTTCCCTAAACTCTGTTGGATTTCCAACTTCTGAGTTTTTGCCTCCTTCCGATTAGAATACCCTTCTAGAACACCCTTCTAATCATCAAATGCCAATGCAAATTCCATTTGCCCTAAGAAGCCCCTTATCTTCCCCAGCCAGAATTATTCTCTCATCCCCTCTTGAGGTAGAATTGCCCATCATGTCTTCTCAACCCTCTCCCTCTCCTCAAAGAAGTTACCCCACCCACCAGCAGCCCAGAAAAGGCAAGTTTCTTGGGCACAGATGATTGGATTAGTGGAGCCAATTGGGGATTTCTCTCCCAGCACTTGATGTTGAGCTAGTAGGCCGGTTAGGCACCAGAGACATGGGACCCTCTAGATTTTGGTGCAGAGCTGGTATCTTCCAAAGCTGCCTGCCTGCTAAAGCTATGGGGGAACTAGGAACCAAGAGCCTTACAGAATAAAATGGCACCGTCCTGCAGAGAGATGCAGAGATGAGATACTGGGAGGGGGAGGGGGCAGAGGGAATGAGATTGAGAAATAGCCTTTTCACTCTGGGGTTTCTGCAAGAGGCCCAGCTGAACACCTTGCAGCTGAGTTCCTGGAGAATCCAGTATCCTCAACATGAATCCATTTCAGTTAAGTTAGCTCAAGGCAGTTTCTGTTGCTTGCAATCAACTGTCTCTGCCCCTGAACCAGAAGGCTCTATCCCCACAGTGCTTATATGAGCCTCTACTAGAGCACTGTCTCTTTTCATCAGAGTTATGTAGGCATGTGCCTGCTTTGACCTAGGCCTGGCACCCCTGAGGACAGGGACCCTGTCCTATTCATTCTGTATCCCTGGAGTCTGGCACTTGTTGGATTCTCAAAAAATAGTTGAATTTGAATTCTCACAGTTCAAAAAAATGGTTTGATGTATCATTTGTTGGGCATTCTAAATTCAATGTTTTTCGTCATATTTTATTATATTTGCATTATTTTATGTCATTTTACATCAGATTGGCTTTCACGCTACTCACAGACTCCGCATTTCCTGCTTTGGCTTTCTCATCCTGTTTGGTGGTCACCAGGAATGATTCAGAGTTAAGCAGCATTAGCAATCCCTGCCTCCCTCTAGTTGGTGAGAATGCGAATCTCACGTGCAACCCATCTTCTGGTATTCAAGGCCTTTACCCTTGAAATGAATACTTCCCATGAAGGCTGTTGGGGCAGGTTCATTTCAATGATGTCATTTAAAACACATTAAAAGATTAGCAGGCAGGCTAACTATAACTATTTCCTCTAAAAACCAACTTAGAACCATATGATTTACAGAGCTGGGGCCAATGGTTTTCAGACTTTTGAGTTCCTATGAACCAGCATTAATATAAAAAAAGGAGTGGGGGTTGCTGAATTTATATTCTTCCAGGTAACAGCATTAAAAACAAAAGTTTCTATTAACATAGCATCATTTCATAAAATAAGGGCATGTTAACACCAAAATTATCAAGAGCATTACCTCCTAATTTAAATATCAAATATTTTCATGTGTGGCTTAAAGACAGAAATATGTCGAGTCCTTAGGCAGCTTCGTCATTGTGCAATCATAGAGTATACTTATGCAAACCTAGATGGTGTAGCCTACCACACACCTAGGCTATATGGTATAGCCTGTTGCTCCTAGACTACAAATCTGTACAGCATGTTACTGTACTGAATACTGCAGGCAATTTTAATACAGTGGTAAGTATTTGCCTATCTAAACATAGAAAAGTACAGTAAAAATACCATAATAAGATCACCATCCTATATGTGGTCTGTCATTGACCAAAAAACATCATTATGTGGCACATGACTGTAATTTTGACTTTATAAAAATTCATGACGTTTTGATTTTTAAATATTTTTTAAAATATTTAAACATTTCTAAATAAAGTGCTTAACATTATTAGCTTTGTGCCAGGCACAAAGTCAATTCTCTGTATTATTATTGGTGTTTAATAACTGTTAGGCATTTTTAACACAAGGGAAAATGTTTCTTTTATCATCCCAAAATGTTTGCTGAGCTCCTTCATAGATTTGGAGTGTGCCCCTGAGAACACAATACTCAATTCCCCTGGGGAATTGAATGACTGTGTTAAACAGATTGAGAAGATTTGGGATTTTCAGAGGTATTCTGCAGAGTAAGGAAGAGGTGGGAGAAGGGGAAGAGAGGAGGAGATGCAGATGGAGAATGAGACTGAGGACTTATTCCCAGGAAGACCACCAACTTTCCTTGTGGGGAAGGGAGGTGGGTGAGGAATGCTTTATGATCCAGGGTGCATCAATATAGTTTGAGGTGTTTGTACTTCAGTAATGTGAAGCACTCCTCCTTCACTATCCAGCCCACCCCAGCTTCTGTAGCATTTACTACAACGGTGCATGAAGTTATGAATAGGTTTGTGGTGGAAATCGAGGAAGGGTCTACATTGCCCATTTGAGTTGAAATTAGAACAAAGAGAACCGGCCAGAAGCAGAGGCCACGAGCCAAAGGTGACCAGAACAGAAGTTGCCTGGAGCTCCCAGAAATTCCCACAAGAGTTTGACTATGGTTCCTTGGCAGGCACTTATCCTATGTCTTCTTACTAATGGAAGCCATTCTGGCCTACACCTGGGTATAAATAGGTAAATTGAGATGGGCCTAGTTCCAAAGTTCTGTACCTGCCCCAGCTGGGTCACAACTCTTGTTTTTGTTGTAGAATCTCCCAGAGTCAAGAGAATCCTTGGCTTGAAGATTTTTGAGGGCTAGAGAGGAGCTCTGCCCTGGCTCCTTAGGTACAGCCAGAATCTGTCTGACTTTTAGGTATGGGATATCTGACCCCTGTAGGATTAGGACTGTTGTGGTGTCCACGTGGTTGGAGGGATATACATTTATGAGGTAATAACTAAGTAGCCAAAGGCGTGAGTAGTAACATCGTTGCTAGGCTTCATTAACCGTATGGCTGTCATCTAGGTACTACCCTGAACAAAATTCCTTGAAGTCTTTCCTGGCCCTCCTCCCCAATTCTCCCTTCCAGTGCAGCAGTGAACCCCTACGACTGTAGCAAATTTGGTGTTATGGTTCAGAGTTGTGACCAGGTGCTTAGGGTTTAATGTTAAGACAATCAGGATCCACTATGTGACCCCACGGCAACTTCTTTAGGCTCCCTGCGCACGTCCGCATCTGTAAAATGGGTAGAGGTAGCAATAATTGCCTCACAGACGGACTAAATGTGGTAATAAGACGGGGGCTTAACAAGAGCCTGACAGTGAGTCACTACTCATCTTCCAATCACCTGGCAAGCTCATTTCACTCATCAGCACTCCTCCCGACTCTCCTTTAAATTTTCTTTTTGTTTAAGTTTTGAAGATGCACATAGGAGGGAAAGTTAGTTCGCGTCTGACGCCCTCCCCGCTCTGTCGCTCTTTCCCAGGGCCCACCCTCCGCGGACGCAGAGCGTCTGCCGGTCGGGCGACGGTCAGCGATGGCGGTCTCGCCGGCAGTCGGTCCTCTCTCCTGCCGTCGGCTTGGCAAGCCGCTCAGGGCCCGCTCAGAGCCTCTGCGGCGCTGCCCTGCAGGGAAAGCGCCGCCGCCAGCCCAAGCCTCGGGGGCGCGAGTGGGAGAACCACACTGCAGAGGCGGCCGCGAGGACCACGGCCAGAAACGAAGGATGGCGCACTGGGAAACAACGGGATGACGGGCACCCAAAACGCGCCAAGCCATCTCCGCCGGACCTCCTCCTCCTCCGACCTGAGCCCGCACTTATCCTCCCAGGTCCGCACCACCGTTCCAGAAGCTACAGCTACGCGGGTCGCGGCGCGCGCGGCCGAGGAATGGAATGTCGGTGGGGGGTGGGGGGGGCTGGAAGGGCGCCCGAGAGGTGAAGCAGGACCCACGTCCGCGCGCCCGGACGCCGGCTGCCAGGCGCCGCCGCCGGGAGCGAGTACGCTGGTGACGTCACGCGCCGTTCGTCCAATGAGCAGAGGCCCGAGGGAGGCGCCGTCCCGCCCCTGCCGCCGCCACCACACCGGCCCTCGGGGAGCGTCTGAGGAGGTGCGGGCCGCTGCTGGCTTAGGCGCTGCACCGCGCCGGCCCGAGCCGCTGGACAAGGCCCAGGCAGCCGCTCGTCCGGACCCCGCCGCCCGATGTCCTCAAGATGGAGGCAGCGGGGGCGGCGGCGTGAAGAAAGCGGCGCTGTGGGCGCGGGAGCAGGGGCACGGGCGGAGGCGGTGGCGGGATGGGGCTGCTGCTCATGATCCTGGTGTCGGCCGTGCTGGGCTCCTTCCTCACGCTCCTCGCCCAGTTCCTGCTGCTGTACCGCAAACAACCCGAGCCGCCGCCGGACGAGGCCGCCCGCGCGGGCGACGGCTTCCGCTACATCAAGCCCGTGCCAGGCCTGTCCCTGAGAGAGTACCTTTATGGTGGCGGCCGGGATGAGGAGCCTTTCAGTGGGGCCCCCGAGGGAGGCGCGACCCCGACTCCAGTCCCCGAGACCCCCGCCCCGCCAACGCGGGAGACCTGCTACTTCCTTAACGCCACCATCCTGTTCCTGTTCCGGGAGTTGCGGGACACTGCACTGACCCGCCGCTGGGTCACTAAGAAGATCAAGGTGGAGTTCGAGGAGCTGTTGCAGACCAAGACGGCCGGGCGCCTGCTGGAAGGGCTGAGCCTGCGGGAGGTGTACCTGGGCGACACGGTGCCCTTCATCAAGACCATCCGGCTGGTCCGGCCGGTAGTGCCCTCGACCACCGGAGAGCCCGACGGCCCCGAGGGGGAGGCGCTGCCTACCACCTGCCCCGAAGAGCTGGCCTTCGAGGCAGAGGTGGAGTACAACGGGGGCTTCCACCTCGCCATTGACGTGGACCTGGTCTTTGGCAAGTCCGCCTACCTGTTCGTCAAGCTGTCCCGAGTGGTGGGGAGGCTGCGCTTGGTCTTTACTCGCGTGCCCTTCACCCACTGGTTCTTCTCCTTCGTGGAGGACCCGCTGATCGACTTCGAGGTACGCTCCCAGTTTGAAGGGCGGCCCATGCCCCAGCTCACCTCCATCATCGTCAACCAGCTCAAGAAAGTCATCAAGCGCAAGCACACGCTTCCGAATTACAAGATCAGGTGAGAAGGAGGGTGGGGGAAATAGTAGTCCACTGGCTGGGGAGGCCCTAGCTGCTGGGAATCCGGGCCTGGGTGGGATGCTGCGTTGAGCGTGAAGGGCAAAAGCTTGTTTGTATCGCAGTCCCTGCTACTCCTGGAATCTTCTTCCCGCTCTGGACAGGGCCCTAAGTAAAGGCAAATAGTGGACATTTTCTTCCAAACGGCATTAATATGAGCTAGAAACCTTTTCGTGTGCTCATGGGCACTCAAAGTGCTGTAAACGTGGGTAGAATTGTCTCCTTTTAAGCAGCATATTGAAAATGGAAGGGAAGCCTAAGCCTACCCTAATCCTCAGGAGTCTCTTCCGGGACTGTTGAGAAACTCTTTGTATATGTGGTTGCTGCCTTGGGAGCAGTCGTCTCACTGGCTTTGCATCATCACCTTGGCCACGTTGAGAAATTGTTCCTGGACACAGTACAGGCATGGTGGGTATGCTCCTAGCCCAGGTCGATTCTGTTTTGCCATTGCAAGCCACTTTTGCTTTGATGCTTTGGCATCTTTCAGGGTAGAGGCAGTGGCTATTGCGAAGGAATACGTTCCACAGCAAATTGAAAAGGAGTTGGGAGCCAGTGTGTAGTGTGCTTCTATGTACATTTTGTATTAATGTAATCTGCTCCTTTTGGGTAGATTCTGTAGCACAGACCCAGACTCTGCCCATCAAGCATTTACTCTCTGTGGCTGTAAGTTCCTCACATGGTACCTGAAGTCACTCTGCAGATAATATTTTAATGATAGGTGGTAATTTTAATTATCAAAAACCCTACTGCATTTAATGGCTTAAGTTTATGTAGTATACATTTTTGAGTAATGTATGAGTTTTCTTTTAATATCATAGAAGTGGTGGAAGGAGAAAGGGAGTTTTGTAAGGCTAGAGGCTTCATCCACTTTGGTTTGGGAAAGCTTGTTGGAGTGGAAAGGGCTGTTTCTTTTTAAAAAGCTGAATTTTTAATTTTCCGTCCTCTAATTTTGTGTTCACTAAAATGTTTGAACCTTTTGGGTTTTGCCCTTTATCTTAAAATTATTTCAGTCTTATATTTGCCTTACCTAATGCTTTTTAGTGGAAGTTGCCTATTTGTGGATCACTTATTTTCTACCACAGTCTCAAGCATCAGTGAGTCAGATAATACAGAAATATTTTGAGTCTGAAATGGAGTATTAACTTGTGTATGTGGCAGATGTACCTTAGTAGTTATGTCCTGTTTAGGCTAACAGCACAGAATGACAGCTTAAAACTGTTGGATGGCAGGAGAAATTTACTTTATTATGGAAATATTTCTATAGATTTGCAGAGGACGATGAACTAACTGGTCCTTCACTGTGTTTGATTTCTCCTTCTGTGAAGTGGAACATACTTTATGAAATGTACTTTTAACCTCTGGAATATAAGTGACTAAATTATAAATGGATTCTAGTGTTTAAGCAGTGAGATGTTTTAGCAGTGTGTTGCTGAAAAAGTCATGAGAAAAAGTTGTTATAGATTTTTATATTCTATTACAACTTTAATTCTGATGTTTTCTGGGTAGCTTTCAGGTAATAAAATTTGGATGATTATTATTTTGAAATTTGCAGAATAGCTAGTAGCAGTGGGTTGCTTATCATTTTTGGATTTTTTTTAAAATGTAGACTTGAAATTTAAGTAAATCTGAAAGACATTATGAATAAGAGTTATGGAGGAATTGATAAGTTTATTGCTTTTAAGGAACTTTATCTGTATTATTGAATAGCATTGCCATTTAAAAGTATGGCAAAATTGCTTTTTGTTTATTATATCCAAAGGGATTTTTAAAAAGCACAGCATGAGTTTGGTAATGACATTTCAACTTAAAAACATTAATCATTAAATGATCACCTCCAGAAATGTACACATCTGTGCTCTTCATATTAGAGGGCATCTCAGTGGTCAATCAGTAAATACTGCACAGAAGTCACTCAATCTGCAAATATTTATTGTACACCTGCTATATGTTTATCATTGTTCTAGGTGCTGGGTCTTTAATGCCAAACAGAAATAGACAACCTCAGCCCTCATGGAGGTTAGAGTCTAGCGAAAATTGAATTAGCTGTACTTAGTAAGATTTAAACTAGAGTGGGATTGATGGGGTTGAAGTAACAAGGAAGCTGATTTTAGCTTAGTAAAAGAAAGTAATAGAAGTATGAGGATGCAAAGGGCTGCCTCGGGAAGTGTTGACTTCTCTGGTCTGTGTAGTTGTTCTGTCAAAAGTGTTTTAAACTGGTGGTGATGTGGGACTGACTCAAGTTTCAGATAAGAGTGGATTATAATCCATTAAAGATATATCACACTTCTCACAACAAGAATTAAAGTAGCTAGTATTTATCGTTTTTTATTAATGAGAGAATGGAGCTCAGAGTACTTAAACAACTTGCTTAAAGTCACACAGCTGTCAACTGGTGAAACCTAGCTCTGATAAAGCCAGGTGGATTTTTTAAAACTACACTGCATTCTTAGGGATTTTTTTTTAAATATGCTATCAAGGTAATATATATGTGAGGTATCTTTCCAAATTAACTTACAACTCTTGAGAAGAGTTTAACTAATAAAGCTTATTTTTTTCTTAAATTGAAAATTTCGAGAGGATCTTTTTAAAGTTAAATCATAATGTTAAATCTCTGGGTGCTGCCCCACATAGCATTTCTTTTTAATCCAGCAGATTGTGTTTCCAAATAGAAGGTCTTGCTAGTTTATCCTTTTTAGCCATCTAATCTCCTTAGTAGAGGTAAAGCTGTAAAGAAAATTGTATTGAGTCTTAGGATCCTTTGGCACTTAATCATCACATAACAGAAATATCTTGCCAGTTAACGTTGTTATTACTTCTTTCCCTCTTCGTTTGTTTTTCCTCTTTCATGTTGCTAAGGCGAAGGTGGTCTATCTGGATTGCCAGTTGCTGATGTTTTACCTAGAGATGCTAAGTAGCTCTAGTGGTTGCTTCTGAAGGACCCAGCTGATTTGCACTTCACTTTACCCAAGTAACACATTTTGTAAAACATTATTTTTTAAAAATGAATTGTAATACGTAGAAAATGTCTTTACAAATTTATTGGAGTTAGGAATTTAATTCACCCACCTCAATCTTAATTGTTCTGATTTTTTTTCTTGAAATGTATACTTTAAAATAGTATATTACAGTAATAATATTTTTTAAAAAATTAACCCCAAAATTTATCTTCAAGGAAGAAAGATTACCACTTATGTTCTTTCTTTACTACATGGAGAATATGTCTTTAACATGAAATCTGAGTAATAGTCCCCAGGTGGGGAGGGGTGGTTAGGGTTTAGGAGTCAAATATTTGAGATTCTTACTGATGCTTCTGTTCCTAGAGTATTATTGCAGTGTAGCTAGCACTGGTTACATACTGGAAGAGCAAATTCAGTTTGCAGGTACTTTTATTTGGCCTGCACTGTTTCTGTTTTTGTTTTTCAATTGCCAACATTAAAAAATAGAAGATTTTGTGTGATTTGGATTCCTGGCTTCTGTTAGAGACAATTGGAATATCTTGTAGCACCACTTCTGCATTTCTCATAGCAAAAAACAGCAAGGAGATGGACTATAGTAGTAGCAGCTTTGGGGTTGAAACTTGGTGTGTAAGCTCCTATGCGTAGTTTATAGTCCCCATTTACTTTCTACACTTAATTAATGTTACTTGCCTGGCCTAGATTCATATGGATTTGAGACCCTTACTGGAGGAGTAAATAGGAAGCATCACTGTTGCTAATTAGTGAAAATGGGAAGACTTAATAGCTGGATTGGGGGGGGGTGTCATTTTTACCTCTCATTGAGCAATTTTCTTTTTTAAAAGACATTATCAATATAATGTTGAATTTTTAAAAGTCATTCTGCCAGAAAAAAAAAAATCCCTTGAAATATTTCTTTCTCTGCCACGTAGTGGTAGTAGACAGTGGCTACTTTTTGTTTGAGTTTGGTGAATATTTTGCTTTAGTGGGATGGGTCATTAATAATTAACTATGTAAACTTTTACTTCTCTGATCTACAGAAGAGGGAGCATCTACTTATTGATGCTATATTTGAATTTAATGAATTTGTATGGAACACATATTTGGGGAAAACTTCAATTTATAGGTTCATGGAATGTCTTCTGAGCATGACTATTGTTATAACTGATAGTTTTGTTTTACCTCCTGAAAAACATTTTGAAATGTATTTGTGCAAAATTTTCAAATATCCTAGTGACTGGAGAGCAACAAGGACCATTTTCCCTGCTAAAGATGAGGGGCAAGGCTTATTTAGTTAAACGGAGCCTTTAATATCTTCATATTTATTTATTTACCATTAATTTAAGAGAACTAAATTAGGCTTGGTCTGGAAAGCCGCATACTCTATAATGTGGTTTGTAATTGAGTTACTTCCTCCTTGGTCTTCTGAGATGAGGAAGAAAAACATTCCTTCTCAATATTAATTCTCGCTTTTTTATTTTACTAATTATCTGAGGTAAAGATGGTTTCGGGTAATCTGTGTCTTCTCAAAATCTTTCAAAGTAGATTCACTGAAAGCTGACACAATCATTTGTAAAGTTAAGTGTAATGTATTTATTTACATTTTCTTTCTATTACAGACAACTTCTAAAAGATATCTTTATTTAGATTGGAAAATACTTAAAAATAGCTACTAAAATTCCTTAGTAATTGTAGTAATCATAGTTTTACTTACTAATGTTAGTAGGAAATGTAACTAACCTTTGATACTTTGGAAGAGTAAGACAATGACATTGTGTATTATTCTAGTTGTCCTGGAGTAATGATGTAATATAGTAGCTAACTTTTAATCTATTGTGCTTTTTCTCGTGCTGTTGCTCAGATGAAATCAGTTTCTGTATCTCTAAAGATCATTGTCTTAGAGATGAATAATTAAATCATTTTTAAAATAGTCATTTATTTTCAGTAAATACTTACTGCAGACTGCCATACCTAAGTGTTGTGGTAAGTATGGTAAAGGTGATAAAAATGACTATAAGGTAGTTCATACTTTCACAGGGTTAGTCTTTCTAGGGAAACAAAGAACAAGTAAAGCTCATTATAATGGTATTTGGATATATTTAAGCCCTTCAGGTTTGTGAGAAACAGGAAGAGGAGAGATCAATATCTCTGCTAAGGCAAACACCTGATTACTTTGGTGTTGTTTATAATATATTGTGACCTTAGGTTCCTTAGTACACCTAAGTTTAGTGATTTCACTTCTTGCAGGTTGGATTTCCTTAAGCTGCTTTGAATTATTGTGATTGAGGCTTTTTAAACACTTTAGATGGAAATAATGTATGGATAAATTAAATCTTAGCTGTAGAAATTTGATTTACACATTGAGGGGAGAAGAGTAATTATGAGGAGGCTGTTAGATTCTAATCAGTAAAGTACAGGTCTGTTGACAATCCCAGAAAGCTGCAATTTGTTCCTGGAAGTAGCCAAGACAGATCAGTATAAAGTAGATTGTATTGGAGGATCATGCCTGATCAGACTCTTAATATTGACATACAAGTATCGCTAAAAATATATTATATGAGCAGGGATAGGAGTAATGAAATAAGTTTGCTAAGTATATGCTAGGCACTATATGAGCAGTTCCATACCATTGCTATCTCGCTTAGTAGTTAAAATTCCCATGTGGGAAAGGGTGATATCTCCTTTTTACAGATGTGGAAGCTTGAGGCTTAGAAGAGATTAGTGACCTCCTCAAAGTCCTAAATAAAAAAAAGTCCTGGACTCCCAAAGCCCATGCTGTGTTATTTCTGCAGAGAGAAACCAACTATTACTCTAAACCAGGGATCTGCAAACTATCTGCTGTTGGGCCCATGAATTAAGAGATTTTTTACATTCTGTAGTGACAGACCACATGCACTCACAAATTCTAAAATATTTACTTTCTGGCCTTTTACAGAAAAGATTTGCAGATCCTTGTTCTAAAACTTTCCTTTAAAAAAAAAAAAACCTTTGCCAGGTGCAGTGGCTCACGCCTGTAATCCCAGCACTTTGGGAGGCTGAGGTGGGAGGATGGCTTAAGGCCAGGAGTTTGAAATCAGCCTGGACAACATAGCGAAGACCCTCATCTCTACAAAAAACTAAAAAATGAGCCAGTCATTGTGGCACACACCTGTAGTCCCAGCTACTCGGGAGGCTGAGGCTGGAGGATTGCTTGAGCCTAGGAGTTTGAGGTTGCAGTGAGCTATGATCGTGCCACTGCACTCCAGCCTGGGCAACAAAATGAGACCCTGTCTCAAAAAAAAAAACCCGATAAAAAAACCCCCTAAAACTAACCCCCTAAACTATGCTTAAATGCTTACTAAAAAAGAGCATATATGCATATACATTTAAAGTACTTTCATAAATTTTTTTTGAGAGTCCTATTTTTTTGGAAAGCTGTGGAAGATTTCTGCAGAAAAATGCATAGACAAATTTTCATTTAATTTCGTGAATTCATAGTCTTCCTGAAGCCTGTGTAGGGTCCTTAGACTCCAGGTTGAAAAGTAAACACAGAAGTATACAAATGTATTGCCATAAATATAACTAAAACTAACATGCTAAAATAAATGTTAAGCACTTCATAATTTTACTTATCTTTCTAGAATATATACAGGATTCATATGGCTCAGGCATTTCTAAAAAAGCTAGTAACTCTTTCTATCTAAGAAAGCATACCATGTGTCTCTTTCTTTTTTTTTTTTTTTCCTCTTGGTAAGATTCTCTGTAGCAGACTGAGACACTCTGGAGCAGTAGTTCAATAAGAATATCTGACATTTCAAGTTAGTTTCTACCACTAAATACCTTTTTAAAAGTTAAATTCTGACCCAGCATTTCTTCCCATCACATTCTCCATTTTCTCAGAACAACGTCTCCAGGAAGCAAGTGCTGTTGAATCACCTTGTTCCTACCTCAGAGTCATAGGACATACTGACACTTTTTTGGCAAGGCATTAGAACACATCACACTTCATTGGAAACTCATAAAGCCAACTACCTGGTCATTAGCAGATGTTTTACAGAGTAGTTTCAAAATCTCTCTTGTTCTGCTAAGACTAGCATAAACCTGTATACTTCCTGTATTTGTACTTGGAAAAAATGAGGTGTATATGTTAATTATTCACCTTCAGATGAGTAGAACTGCAGGTGATAAGTAGAGACTGTGAGTACTACAGTATTAGTTAATTCTTTTGAATTAGTTAAATCTTTTGGATGGAGGCTGTAGAGAATACTTAGGTTGTCTATTTCAGTAGACAAAGCTTTGGAGTACTGTGGACCTGACTTCGGGTATCAGCATTACACCAAGGAACAGACCTTGGACAAAAGGCCTTATCTTCCTTTAAGTTTCACTATGAAAATGGAGATAATATCTGTCTACTTGGAGATAATAAATGTCACATATATGATAGCTGCTGAATAAATGTATCTTTCTTTTGGTAACTAATTGAATACACATTTGCTGATTACCCTACATTGGTCAGACATTTTGCCAGAGAGATGTCAGAAATTTGCTGGGTGACACAGTAATTTTTTTTCCTTTCAAATGAATGATAAGCTCATTTAAAAATTCAAGCACTTAGAAAATATGTAATATCAAAGTGAAAATCTTCTATAATATCTTTTCTTCAAGAAAACTATTAAATTTGGGGACTATGTTTCCATATTTCTTTCTAAAGGTGTTATAATTTGTTATTAATTTATAAAAACAGGATCATAGTACTTCACTGTTAGCCTTTTTTTTTAACTTACCATTTCTTGGGTTTTCTAAATATAGCTATTTCGTTTGTTTTAACAGATGCATAGAATTACATTGATCATTAATATTATAAGTTAACCAATTCCTTGTTGATTTTTTTCAATTTCTCACTAATGTAAATAATGGTACCACAAACATCCATTCTTCTACCTATATCTTTGTGTAGACGCTAGATGTTTTTAGTTTTGGTTTTGTTTTTTGTTTTTTTTTTTGGCAGATGTTCATATAGTATTGAAGAACATAAAGAACCTCAAAAATCTACTCCTCTCCACTTTAATTTCATCCCCCGAATATACCCAGTCTTAAATTTGAGGCCTACACCAAACTCTTGCTCAAATACACATATACAAGCCTCTTGCATATACTGAGGAGGTGCCTCTCTTCCTTTTCTTCCCTTCTCTTTCTCTCCCCACCCCCACTTTTATTTCCTCCTTCCCTCTGTCCTTAATAATAAAATGGTAGTATAATATAAATGTGATCCTGCACATTATTTTGTAAGTATAACAAGGGCATCCCTTCAATCTGTATATATGGATCCAACTCATTCACTGCTTTACTCCATTCTTGGCCATTCTCTCTAGCTCTGACTTTATCTTTCATCACATCTTCTCTCACTTAGTCTGTTCATGCCTCCTTGCTGTTATTCTCACTCTCCAAGCAAGCACCCACCATGGGCCTTGGCCATTCCTTCTTCTGGAATGTTTTTCCCGCAGATAGGCAAAGAGCTCACTCTGTCACTTTCTAGGTCCCTCTTAAATATCACCTTTCAACATTATATATGTGAAAATAGGGAAGGCAGTCGTCATAAACACAGGCTGATGACATGTAACCCAACGCTATTGTAAAATCAGTACTGAAGGAGAGTACCTCCTCCCCAGCCCCTGCCCCTGCCACAAATTATGCTGACTGAGTTCTCCACCATTTAACCATGTTGACTTCATGGTCTGTCCAGGCACCATACTGGCACTGTCTCTTCCTCTCATTCCCACACACAAACAAAAAACCAAACACAGATGCGTTTGCAATCTTCTCTGACTCAGGAAGCCTTGGTTTTTAAATTATACATTCTCAGAAAGGTCAATATTGATAAACTGTAGATTATACTTTCCTTGGACTGATATAGAATAACAATAAAACTTGTTTTTACTAGTCTGGTGCAAAATTGCCAGTTTTCGTGAAATCAGCAGAATACTTTAGGACATATTTCTCTTTATTCTTTAATCAACACATTGAGTATTTATGCCCATGAATTCTTCATATGTTGTAGAGAGAATGGAGCTGATGATATGGTGGATGGGTTACTGAAATGTCTGGGCTTTGATTTGCATAACTTGGATAAAAGAGCTAGAAAATTTCACACTTCCCAGCACAATTAGTGCTTGTTGGTATGTACTTAAAAATCAAAATGCTGTGAGTAGCATAGTAAAAATGACCTAACTGGGTTTATTTCTTTTGTATTAAGTACCTGTTATGTATACTTGGGTCATTGATAAGGTATGTACCAGTTAAACAGGTATTAGTCAATTAGTTAATTGTGCCAATTAAATAGGTATTTTTGAACTGTGTTTAAAAATGGTGTTTCTCCTAGGATTAACCTGATATCCTACCTGTATAATCTACCGTTATAAGCAACTGTTGTTTTTTGCTGTAAAATCTTAAGTTGCAATAATGGGGAGATATAATTTCTGTTGTGTTCTGTTCTTTGAACTATTTCATGGGGATGTCAGTATCTACTAAATGGTGCATCTGGTGTTTGTGTTATAGACTAATTTTTTGTCCTTTTGACACAATAGTCTTTTATACTTACTAAATTATATGACATTCATTTCTAAGGATGTTTATGGTTGCTGACTACAGTCTTGCTACCTTAGTCATTTGGTCATGCAAGTAAATAATTCAAAGCTTTTAGTTCTCTGAAACTTGCTGTGGCTGAAATAAGAGCCATTCTGTTATAGTTAATTTCATTTGTATGATAATTATTTTTATAATACACTGAAAATCTTATTTTGTTCTCACCATTATTAAGTATAATATTACTTTCCGTAAAATTTAAGACAGGTGATATGTGGTAATATTTGGAAATGTTTTTAGTTTTCAATGTTTAACTCTTTGCATTTTAATCAGGACCAGAATGGCAAACTCTGGACATGAGAAGAATTTAACTAAATGTTTGTGGTACAATATGTGTCATTTAGTTTACTAATGCTAGAGTGGTAGGCAGTACAAATTGAATTTACTTCAGATATTTTGAGATTAATGAAGTGTAAAGAAAAAATTCTTGATAGTCTTAGTCTGTTAAAAACAAAAAAAAGTCCACGAATATAGTACATCTAGATTATAGCCTATTTTGAGTAAATTGTTTACTTAATTGAGTAAATTACCTACTTAAAATATTTGAGTAAGTTGCTTTCTTAAAATATTTGAACTTTTTAGTACTACAGAGTTAGGATTTAGACTCAATAATTCTGATAGTCATGCTACTCAACTAAAATTTATTGAACCAAACTCTGTGGTAATAATCGTTGGAGCCTAGGGGATATCTGTGCTCTTAACGTTTTCCTCGAAAGGAATTTGTCCTCATGCCCTGCAACAGTAGGATTAGAAGATGAGGAATTTCTATTTTTCTGGAATTACTATTGATTTGTTGGTTTAGTGTATCCTGGGACAAATCATGTGACCCGTTATTTTTGAGATGGAGTGAAATAAAAATCCAAAGTTTTTAAAGTTCTTAGAGAAAAGAATTATGTAAATGTAAGGTAGCATTATTTATTATTCACTTCTCTGTTATTTCTGCAGGCTGCATCTTTTTCTGGCTAATGTAGGGATTTCTCTCAAATATGCAGATACAAATTGTCTTAGCAATATTTACATTTAATAAATTCTAACTTTAGGTAATTATAAACTAAGAGACACAGAGATACAGATAATATTAAAATCACTTATACTTCAGAAGATATTTTGCTTTTATTTGGATAGAGAAAAATTAGGATAAAGCTGGACGGTTATAACCTTAAAATACAGTCATCTCACAGTATTCATAGGGAATTGGTTTCAGAACCCCCCAGGGACCAAAATCCGAGGATGCTCAAGTCCCTGATATAAAATGGCATAGTATTTGCACATAACTTAAGCTTATCCTCCTGTATTGTAAATCATCTCTTTATTACTTTATAATATTTAATACAATATAAATGCTATCTAAGTAATTGTTACACTGTATTGTTTAAGGAATGATGACAAGAACACAAGGTCTGTACACATTCAGTACACCATCCTTTTTTTGAGAGGGGGAAATATTTTCTATCAGGGGTTGCTTGAATACATGGATGTAGAACCCATGGACAAGAAGAGCTGACTATATTAACTTTCTCCTTATTTCTCTTGTTCAGATCTTTTGTTCCTTCGTATTTGGAATCAAGCTTTTATCTATTTGCTACATCTTACTAGCTTAAGAAGACCAGACTTCTGTTTTATATACTTCGTTGTTCATGTCTTTACCATTGTGGGGGGATGGTAATTTTGCCTTAAAATGATTTCTCTCCCCTAATTCACAAGACTTTAGAAGCAATTCAATTTATTCAGTAAATGTTTAATACCGTCTTTGTGCAGAGCACAATGCACTGGGGAAAGAGTTAATGCTAAGAGGGAATACATTAAAACAGTCCTTCTTTCAAAGTTTTTTTTTGTTTTGTTTTGTTTTCGTTTTGTTTTTAATCTAGTAGTGAGAAACAGTGTACTTAAAAGTAAGGTAATGGGTTACAACTTAAAATTAAAAAAGAATTGGCCATGACTAAGAGTTGTTACAGTCTAATTCAGTGGTTTTCAAAGTGTGGGTTGAGGACCCCTTGGAGTTCTGAGACCTTAATGGGAGGGGTCTACCAAGTCAAACTATTCTTATGATAATACAAAAATGTTATCTGCCTTTCTTACTTTCATTCTCTCACAAGTATTTGGTGGAGTTTTCCAGAAGTTTGAACGATTTGTGATGACATTATCACCCTCACAGTTAATGAAATGTGAGCTTGTGTATTTTTATGTTTTAAAATGTTATCATTTTAAATTTCTAATATGGAAAATGTTAATAGACATAACCCACATAAACAGCACTCTTTGGGGTCCTCGATAATTTAAAAAAATATGTAGGGGTCCAAAAAACAAAACTTATGAGAACTGCTTGTCTAACCTGAAGTTTGCTTTTACCATATGTAAAGGAGCTACCTCTGTTGCCTCACTTTCTCAGTTAGCTGTAATAAATACTAGATCCATACATTATTTTCAGTTGCTGTCCAGTAGTGCTTGTAGACCTTGGTGTTGTAGGTTTGGGGTCCCCAATCCCCAGGCCGTGGACTTGTACTGATCTGTGGCCTGTCAGGAACTGGACCAAACAGCAGGAGGTGAGTGGCAGGCAAGCTAGCAAAGCTTCATCTGTATTTACAGCTGCTCCCTATCACTGGCATCACTGCATAAGCTCAGCCTCTGTCAGATCAGCGACAGCATTAGATTCTTATAGGAGCGTGAACCTTACTGCAAACGACACATGCGAGGGATCTAGGTTGCACACTTCTTTTGAGAATCTAACGCCTGATGATCTGAGGTGGAGCTGACTCGGTGATGCTAGTGCTGGGGAGCAGCTGCCAATGCAGATTATCATTAGCAGAGAGGTTTTACTGCAATAAATGTGATGCACCTGAATCATCCTGAAACCATGCCCCCTCCTCCCGGCTCCTGGTCCGTGGAAGAACTGTCTTCCATGAAACCAACCAGTCCCTGGTGCCAAAAAGGTTGGGGACTGCTGTTTTATAGGGTCACACTCCCATCTTGAAAGGGGTGGGGTCTTTCACATCACTGCTTCCAGAAACTTCTAAAACTGGGTTGTGCCTTCATAGACATGATGGCACTTCTCCTCTAAAACAGACAACACTAAGCTGAAGTCCAGATCTGGCCACAGCCTTGAGACCCACCACTAGGCTTGGAGAAAAAGCAGAGGCAAACAGACCCCTGGGTCTGGATGTCTTGCTTAATCAGGTTGAAGTGGAAATAGTCAGGTAATCACAAGATTTTGAGTAATGGTTTAAAAGAATTAATCTCTCTCTTTCTAACTCCAAGTTGAAAGTGGAGAAGGAAGGAGCAGGAGGAGCTTAAACATTTTTTCATTTTGCTTTGGCATAGGAGACAAATGTTTTCCAGTGCAAGGAAGATTTTCCTGTGTGATTAGTAAAATTCTTGAGTAGTTAAGCATGGCAATATTAATGCCAGATGGCTTTGTGACTTCCAGGAGTGCAGAGGACGAGTCCTAACAATTGAAAGTCATGATCTTGTCTATCACTGGAGTATGAAAACCAGGCATGCCTACTGAGGCTGGGGAATCCACAGAGGCAGACCGCAAATTCCAGCTTTGCTTAGAGAGCAGGATACAGCCACTGAAGAACTGAAACCACCATCTTATACAGTCACTGAAGGGCTGAATCTGCCACTGTACTGCTCCACGGCTCATGGTCAGTTTTTTGAGTTGTTTCTAATTGCAAAATAAAATTGCTGAAGAACATCAAAAATCACTGAAACCAAAAGGCAAAATAAAGACAACATTTTTCTTGAATTAAAAAATGTTTTTAGGTCAGGCATGTAGCTCACACCTGCAATCCCTTTTGGGAAGGTGGGGCGGGAGGATCTCTTGAGGCCAGGAGTTTGAAACCAGCCTGGTCAACATAGAAAGACCCTGTCTCTACAAAAAAAAAAATTAAAAATATCAGCCAGGCATGACAGTGTGTGCCTGTAGTCCTAGCTACTTGGGAGGCTCAGGCAGGAGGATTGCTTGAGCCTAGGAGTTCAAGGCTATAGTGAGCTATGATCATGCCATTGCACTCCAGCCTGGGTGACAGAGCAAGATCCTGTTTTCAAAAAAAAAAAAAAAAGCAAGCTTTTATACTTTAGTGCTTCTGAAATCATAATGGTTGATACAGTAGACTATGAGATCTGGCCACCACCAGCAGCAGTTACCTAGGTTGTAGTTTTCTTCAACTACTTATGTGCAAACTGAGTGGAACAGAGTCCATCATTCAGCTGAGTTATTTGCATTCATAGTAGAATACAGTGTTCATCCATTAATTTAACTTTGGATCCCAAATCATCATTTTAAAAGCTTTCAATTCACAATGATGCAGCACTGAAATCCAACATTCCCACTTGGAGAAGACTGCTGTTCACAGGCAGTTACGTGCCCAGGCCAGGCAATTACGACTGTGGGAATTCCCAAAGCACCCAGATTGTAATTTTCAAAGTCAAGCAAGATTGATGTGGCAGATTTATCCATCAAGAAAGATCAACCGTCAGGTACCAAATGTCTGCATAGCAAATGTTTCCCATTGGAATTCAAGAGAAGTCATTAAACTTCCCGTAAATACATAATCCAGTAATGAAAAATAAATCTTTGTGTTTAATCAAACAGGAAATTTAGAAAAATCCGTGACATTCTCTGATAAACCTAAAAATCATGTTGCAAACTCCAAAGGCTGTAAGGAACAAGACTATGGGCTTGGGTCATGAACAGCTGAGTGTTCTGGCATGTTCCACATGCCTTTGAATCTTTATATTCTTAATGTAAAGACGTGAAGACATACTTTATTTGTAAACCTAAGAAGAAATGATATGTAACTCTATGAATAACTGTATGCCATTCTTTCTTAAAATATTTCTGGACATTTAATGTGGCATCCTTCCATTTGCAAAAGAAAACGTCAATGAGGTAATGGATGAAACATGAGGGCAATGTTGAGTGTTCTCAAGATGAGACCTAAAAAATGACCTTTGGTTCAACCACACAGATAACCTCCTGGTTATCTGTGGATGTGCACTGAGGGTGGGAGACAACCGAATGCCTTCAGAAGTGGGTGGGGAATGGAGATAGTAACACAGGAGACTTGTCTGAGAAGATGGGGTCCATGGGGTCCGTAGCAATCATAAAGCCACTTCACGGCTCCGAGCATCTTTCCTGGAGGTGCACTGCACTATAATTTAACTGTAGGACATGCACAGCTGCTCTTCTTTTCAAGTTCTGAGCTAGATGTTTTCATGTGCAGAAAAATTATACACATCGTGGCTCAAGAATAAAACTGGAAATATCTATCAACTTTTGCCTTTCTGTGGGGTGAGGGAATTTTTTTTTTTTTTTGGTCTTGGTCAATGCTCTGCACCTGGCACCAAAAACCCCCAAAGATTGGCACTCTTGGTGAAGATCACACCTTACACAGTAAATTCTGCATTAATGAGCTCAAACAGTATGGGCCCCACTGCGCCATGTATTTTTCTCTATTTGGAAGTATTCATGGCCATTTCTGTGACTGTGTGTCTAAAATACAGTAGGGTGGTACATGCCACGGAAAAAATTTATATTAGAAAAATCTGAGGTACCACTTGTGAGTTTTCAGTGGCAACCCAGTTTTAATTTTTTTTCTGAGTTTCTTAGTACATATTCTCTCTTCTTCCTCAAAGATACTACTGATAATACTTCTCACTTTCCTATTTTGAAGCAAGAAAGGAACTGAATCTTTACTCCTTCACATTCAGGGTGATTCATTCCTTAAAATAAAACAAAAATAATATCTAACTTTTTTTCCCCAAATTATCTTCTATAAGTAGCCCTGGGTGCAGTGCAGGGGTTTCAATTTTGTGCACATTTCCCTGGTGACATGTGGGTCCAACTGGGTGGGCCTCAGTGTAGGGGAGCACTGGGCACGAGGCAGACAAGACCTTCCTTTGGATGTGAGAACAGAGTTAAAACCCACCGCTGCCACTTACTGGCTGTGTGTCCTTGGGCAAGTTACTTAACCTCTCAGTGTTTTAGTTTTCTTATCTTTCACAAAAGGTGTGATTACAAGCTCTCCCATGGGGTCAAAGTGTGAATTCTATAAATGAATGCATGCGGAGTGCTTAGCATAGGGCCTGGCTTAGCACCGAGAGCTCAGTAAATGTCGCTGTTAACACCGTGAAGCAGTTAGAACTGCGGTCATCGTGTAGGCTGAGCTTGGCGACTCTGACCACAGTTTTGGAGAGGAGGAAGATGGTGACTACAGTGTGGCGTATTACAGATGCTCCTCGACTTATCGTGAAGCCACGCCCTGACAAACCCCTCATAAGCTGAAAATATCATCAGTCAAAAGAGCATTTAGCACACCCAACCTACCGAACATCATCGCTTAACCTCGCCCATCTGAAACGTGCTCAGAACACTCGCATTTGCCTACAGCTGGGCAAGATCATCTAACATAAAGCTTGTTTGACATTAAAGCGTCGCGTACCATGTAATTTCACTGAAAGTGAAAACAGCATGGTGACACGGGTCCTCGAAGCACATTTGCTACTAAACGTGTATTGCTTTCACACCACCGTGAAGTTGAAAAATTACAAGCGAAACAATTACAAGCCAGGGACCATGTGTATTAGATTCAACAGTCTCCTGACCAGGACCCGCCCTCGTGCCTTCTCCTGTCCCCACCAGGGGAGCCATCTGGCCTGCTTGTTGGAGTTGGTGGGGGTGGGGAAGTCGTGAGTTCAAAGAAAAGGGAAAGGGTTTTTTTTTTTTTTTTTTTAAACACACTATATTCTTTGAGACCCTAAAGGAAGCCAAGAGCACAGGACTCAGTGTTGTGGTTTACGCTGGAACTGCCTGGAGTAACGGCTGGGCCACGCAGTTGCACAGAAGTCAGAAGAGGAAGGAGGGAGCTGCCATCTCGGGAGGGGTCAGAGCCAGGCAGCCACAGGAACAATGTTTAATCTGTAGGGATAGCACTGGTCCTGCCACTGGGAGCCACAGAGGGTTCAGGAGGAGTGACCGAGATCCTTTGCACAACACAGTCAACTCTGAGAGCTCCCATGTGACACAGTCGGGACTCTGAACAAGCCAGGCAGAGCCTGTGAACAGGGGTCGAAGAGACACCATCGACAGTAGCTGAGCCAGGGACTATTGCTTAGTTATGGTTATAATAACAGTATTTCCCAGTTGTGCCTTAGGTTGGTGTGACCTAGGGCAGTGGTCCCTACCTTTTTGGCACCAGGGACCAGTTTCAAGGAAGACAGTTTTTCCACAGACCAGGGCAGGAGGTGGAGAGGATGGTTTCGGGATGATTCAAGCCCATTTATTGTGCACTGTTTCTATTATTATTACATTGTAACATACCATGAAATAATTGTACAACTCACCATAATGCAGAATCAGTGGGAGCCCTGAGCTTGTTTTCCTACAACGAGACAGTCTCATCTGGCGGTGACCGGAGACAGTGACACCAACAGTCTACTCCGTAATCTCGTTCTTGTGGCTGTCACTGCAGAAAATCCTGCTTCACAAAGCTAGGATGTTGGAAATGGAAGCAGGCTTTTCAGTGCTTTGTGGCAATCTCAGGATATTCCGCCTTGACGTTAATGCAGAATGTACAGAGATTTGAAGTCGTCTCAAACACACTTTTAAGGCCACCGTCATTTGCCATCTCAAGCAGTTGATCCTCTTCTAGCACGGACAAAGTCGAGTCACCTGGCTTATTCACAAATGGGTCGTGGATCTATTCCCTCCCAGTTCAGGGATATTTTGTGGCTGGGAGGTAACGCTCAAACTCTTTTGAAAGCTGAGATAGGTGATCATGCACCAGCCGGGAGAAAGAAGGCCCTGGCTCAGTCTCTTTCAAAGTCTCTGCTAATGTTTGAAACATGTCAAAAATCCCAATGTTCAGTTGTTGCCCCCATAATTCCAGTTTGGCTTTGAATGCAGCCACTTTCTCTGCTGACTTGAACACAGTTGTCATTCTCCCCTGAAGTGACAGACTCGGTTGAGCAGGTTGAATATGTCACACAAGTAAGCAAATTTTGTGATCCACTCTGTGTCACTGAAATGTGCTGCTGGTGGTGACCGTTTTTCTTAAAGAAATCTCTGGAGCTGCTCTCGTAACTCAAAACTCTGGCCAGTGATCTGCCGTTGGAAAGCCATCTCACTTCCATGTGTAAGAGAAGACGTGTGCTCTGCGCCCATCTCCTCACAGAGCTGCGTGAACAGACGTGAGTTAAGAGCACGTACCTTAATGTGGTTGATAATTTAATCTCATCCTGCAAAGTGTTATTTAGCTCAGGTGACATTTTTTGGCTCACCAGCATTTCTCTATGGATGACACAGTGCACAGACTCACATTCAGAAGCAACCGCCGTGACCCAAGTAGTGAAACCAGAAAGCCGTCCAGTCATGGCAGCCACTCCGTCCGTGCAGAAACTGACACACAATGACCCATTCGGTTCTCCTGATGCGTCATCATGCAAAGACTTGAATGGTTCTGCAGCTGTGGTGTTAGTTGGCAACAAAAGTGCACATAACATATCCTCACGCACACCCTCCTGAAAACTATATCACACAAAAACAAGCATTGCTGCCTTGTGTCAACATCGGTAGACTCGTCAACCTGGATTGTGTACCAAGGTGACTCATTAATCCTCTCTAACAATTGTGCCTCAATAACCCCAGCTATTTCATCAATTTGTCTAGTTATCGTGTTAGCAGAAAGAGGGACACGTGCCACCTTTTGAAGTGCAGCCTCTCCTAAAAGTTCCTGGCCAGCATCTTTAGCAGCAGGTAGGATCAACTCTTCACCAGTAGGAAAGGGCTTCTTAGCTTTAGTAATGCGGTAGCCACTAAGAATGAAGCTCTCAGCTGTGACACATTTGATGAAGTGGTGGCCTTCAATAGTTGCCTCTGTTCTTCATGTTCATGTTTTTTTCTTTTGAAAAACTCCAAAGGCTTGTTTTTTAACGCAGGGTGCTTGGTCTCCATGTGGCAAAGCAGTTTTGAAGGTTTCCTGGCTTCGTTGCATAGCCAGTGGCCACATATTATACAAAGTGGTCTTGTAGAAGTGAATCACCTGGTGCAATGAACCTGTAACTTACGTAGGACTCTTGGTGTTTTCTTTTCAATGCAGGTGTTTTCTTTTCATTTTGCTGGCGGTCTCAGAGCCTTCTGCAGCAACAATCACAGAAACTGGAACCACTATCACTGCTCACTGAGCATTGAACTTCTCAGGCACACGGGCAGCACTTTGCACACATTATTTTCTCCAGCCTTTAGAAAACCCAGTGAAATGGTCCCCATTGCACAGAAGAGGAAACTGAGGCTACATTAAGGCTGGGTAAGTTTCCCCACGTCCTGCAGGAAATGCCGAGCTGAACGCAAGTCTTTGAGATTTTAAAGTCCACGTTCATGCTTTTGACAGCCGACATTCTGCCTGTCCTCTCAGGCTGCTGAGAACAACTCCTTGCCCCAGGAGAACGGCCTCTCTTTTCTCGTATCTTATTATTTTATTTATGCCTTTAATATTACTGTTACATAGTGCTAAGCTATTTTCCTGTCTGTCATCCTCTTCAGACTTTGCACTTCATTCATTCATTTAATAAATATTCAAGGTATGGGTTCTGGCAATTGCCTGGCAGAGAGTTTTCATTCCTTAAATGCTTCTTGAGTGAATGGATGAATAAAATCAGAAGTGAAAATCATGGTATAAAACTCTGACTTATCAATCTGTGGATAAATGAGTTTCTATGGAAATAAAAACATGATTCCTATGTGCATGTTTGTGCATCCCCCGTTTCTTTAGGTCTGTAGTCCCCAACTCCAGGCCCGCAGAGCAGGAGGTGAGCAGCAGGCCA
This sequence comes from Avahi laniger, assembly GCA_963575035.1. NCBI lineage: Eukaryota > Metazoa > Chordata > Mammalia > Primates > Indriidae > Avahi > Avahi laniger. The sequence goes on from CAUYSK010021428.1 coordinate 51,667, forward strand.
CGGAGCAAAGTTTCAACTGTATTTACAGCCGCTCCCCATTGCTCACATCACCACCTGAGCTCTGCCTCCTGTCTGATCAGTGGCAGCCTTAGATTCTCATAGGAGCTCAGATCCTACTATAAACTGCGTATGCGAGGGATTTAGGTTGCGGCTCCTTATGAGACTCTAATGCCTGATGATCTGAGGTGGAGCTGAGGTGGTGATGCTAGCGCTGGGGAGCAGCTGCAAATACAGATTATCATTAGCAGAGAGGTTTGACTGCACAGAGACCATAATAAATCAATTGCTTGCAGACTCATATCAAACCCTATCAGTGAGTGGCAAGTGACAATTAAGCTGCATCTAGTGGCAGCTTTAAGTCAGAATC
>CAUYSK010021429.1:0-26071 GCA_963575035.1 Avahi laniger
TAATCCTAGCACTCTGGGAGGCCGAGGCAGGCGGATTGTTTGAGCTCAGGAGTTCGAGACCAGCCTGAGCAAGAGCGAGACCCCGTCTCTACCAAAAATAGAAAGAAATTAATTGGACAGCTAAAAATATACAGAAAAAATTAGCCGGGCACGGTGGTGCATGCCTGTAGTCCCAGCTACTTGAGAGGCTGAGGCAGGAGGATCGCTTGAGCCCAGGAGACTGAGGTTGCTGAGAGCTAGGCTGACGTCACGGCACTCGCTCTAGCCAGGGCAACAAAGTGAGACTCTGCCTCAAAAAAGAAAAAGAACAGAAAGGAAATAAAGCCTATATGGAAAAAACACTTTGAAATTAATAATCAATAACAAAATAAATTCAAAACCCAGCAAGAATTAAAAGATTCGCCTTTAACTCCTAGGAGCCAAAATATATTCATTTCTGGCATATCTCTGTATACTTTTCATACTTAAGATATATAAGAATCACCCAGAGAGATTGTTAAAATGCCTATTTCAGGCTCTGTACTCAAGAGAATAGGTCTGGGGTGAGGTTCCAAAATATGCATTTTTATTTTTTTTTTTATTTTTTTAGAGACAGGCTCTCGCTCTGTTGTCCAGGCTGGAGTACAGTGGCACAATCACAGCTTACTGTAATCTCAAACTCCTGGGGGCTCAAGTGACCCTCCTGCCTCAGCTTTCTGAGTAGCTAGGACTACAGGTGTGCACTACCACATCTGGCTAAGTTTTTTAGTTTTTATTTTTTGTAGAGACAGGATCTTACTATGTTGCCCAGTCTGCTCTCAAACTCCTGGCCTCAAACGATCGATCCTCCCGCCTTGGCCTCCCAAATTGCTGGGATTATAGGTGTGAGCCATTATGCCTGGCCAAAATGTACATTTTTAAAGTACCCAGGTGATGGAGGGTTAGATGGTATAAGAACTACACTCTGAGGACAGAGATACAAAGAGTTCTCCAAAGAAAGGAAAGAAAAAAAATGAGGTGAAAAATCAGTTGTTTAAAAAGTCCTAATTTCACTTGGGGTTCACTTCTTTCTGCATTAGAACCTGCCAAGCTCCACAATCACTAGAACCTTTGGCTCCTAGAAGAGTTTTGCCCTGCAGCCAGTGGGCCAGAGAGTGAGAGAATGGTTCATTCTCAGGCTACTAAGGCCTCTGTCCACCAGTGCCAGGCCAAAGACACAAGTGAGATGCGTGTGCACAGAGACCCACAGAAGGCATATCCACACAGTCTGAAGGGAGCCAGGGCCTCAGTGACAGGCAGACAGTGGACTCAGGGTTGCCAGATATCTGATTTTTCAAGAGAAGATGGAAATCTGCATTTTTGTGCAAACTATCTCAATTTTTCAACCATAATTCCCTTAAAAAATAATGCAGTATGGCACAAGCAAAAAATGAAAGGTAGTGACGACAAGCACTGACTCACTCTGGAGGCACAGAGCTTAAATGCTGGCTTTACCATTTACTAACATGGGCAAAGTACTTGACCTCTCTGTGCCTTCACTTCCTCATCTGGAAAATGGGCCAATAACAGGACCCAGTTCATAGTGTTGTAGGGGGGATTAAATGGGTTATTCACGTAAGGCGCTCAGGACAGTGTCTGGCACACAGCAAATATTATTTAAGTGCTAGCCATCAGGAGCAGCAGCACCATCTTCGTCAAAATTATCATTAATTTTTGTCTTCAGTCCAGGTCTGGCCCCCAGGCTGCCAACATTACCAATCGGTAGAAAGAGGATAGGTTATGACATCGGACCAGAAATCACAGTTCTGTTTCTAGCTCTGTAGCTTTGGAAGGGACTTTACCTTTCTGATCATATAATTCTTGATCTGTAAAATGGGCATAAAGCACATGCCATGAGAACAGAATGACTTTGATACATGCAAAGTGCTTAGAAAAGTGCCTGGTTCCTAGGACGTGCTCAAAATGCTCGGGACTAGGACCTCTTATTGGAAATACAAAGGTTCAAAGTCAGTGACTTTCTTTAAACATAATATTTAAGAAGCGCCAAACTGCCAGGTAATAGGACACATTAATATTTAAAAATTGTAATTAACCTATTTTAATAGAAACTGAATATAACAGGAAAAGGGTAGTGGTAATGGGTAAGCCACTACAATTAAAATGAGGGACAGACTCAGTTTAACATTAAGAGTATGTATGTTTTAAAAAAGTCCTGCCAGTGTTCTAAAACAATACATAAAGGGAATATTAGCTTGCTGAGAAAATATCTCAGTAATCTTAATTTCCCAGAGGGGGAAAAAAATCCCTCCAGCAACTAGACCTTATTTAAAATTATCTAAATATTTGTTTTATTTGATATGCTTTTCATGTCTTCTTCCCAGTTTAACACAACCTTAAACAATCTCATTCTCTGAACGAAAATGCGAAGTCCAAAGATTCTCATCTTTGGTGCAGACACAGGGAAGATTCAAGAATTCATTGTTGGCCGGGCGCGGTGGCTCACGCCTGTAATCCTAGCACTCTGGGAGGCCGAAGCGGGCGAATTGCTTGAGCTCAGGAGTTCGAGACCAGCTGAGCAAGAGCAAGACTCCGTCTCTACTAAAAATAGAAAGAAACTAATCGGACAACTAAAACTATACAGAAAAAAATTAGCCGGACATGGTGGCGCATGCCTGTAGTCCCAGCTACTCGGGATGCTGAGGCAGAAGGATCGCTTGAGCCCAGGAGTCTGAGGTTGTTGTGAGCTAGTCTGACACCACGGCACTCACTCTAGCCCAGGCAAAAAGAGTGAGACTCTGTCTCAAAAAAAATAAAAAAAAAAAAAAAAAGAATTCATTGTTTCAGTCATGGCTTTTGACTTTCACACATGCTCTGATTTTAAAAATTCTCCCATTTAATTTACTAAACACTCAGTAGCACTGTTACTGCCTTCTTACTAAAGGTTGCCAGTGAATCCAAAAAGGACGGGTAGAATGGAATGTTGGAACCAGACTGGAAGGGGAGGCAGGGAGCCTGGTTCTCCCACCATTCACTGGTGCAACACACGCTGTCCCTGAGGGTTCTTATCTGCAAAACTAGGAGAGTAATATCTGGGTTGTTCATCTCTCAAGATTTCCAGGAAGTTTACCGGATATACGTGAAAATGGTTTGTAAACCATAAATAAACATGAATGACATTTTTATCCATAGGGTAAATCAGAAGCTTTCAAGAACTTACGAGCGTGTGCACACACACACGCACACATTTAACATACTCTTGGGGATTTTTGGAGGTGACTTCAAGAACATAAGTTCAAGTCAAAAAAAATTTTCCAAAGCTTAAATTATACATGCTTTTAGTTTTATGTGCATCTCTCACTGTGCAAAACCACTCACAATCTTGGAAGTTTCACAGAGCTGATGAACTTAATTTAAAACAGAATTAGCACAGTAGATATGCATGCAGGTTTTGGAATCATACGTTTTGGAGTTGGAATGGCAGCTTTGACATTCACTGGCTTTGTGATATTGGACAAGCTATGTGACCTCCCTAGTGTATTCACAAAAAGTTTAGCAAAATGCCTGCCACACAGTCTGCACTTGAGAAACATTAGCTCCTGCAGAAATTCTCTTGACATTCCAAAGCAATGCTTTATCCTTGCCTAACAGTGAAAAAGAAGTATCAGGAACCCAGTATTTGACAATAGGGGAGCTGTTGGGGAAAAAAAGCCTAGAAACACAATTAAATAACTTCTCGATGTCTCTTGGAGGTATCAATTGATGAACCAGCTACTTTTTAATTGTGGTGGTTTGTTATATACTTTCTAAGTTGTCTATAAGGAACAAAATATTTTCATAGAAGTTTTTATTTGTATAAATAACTATGTGCTTTGGTCAACAATGTAACTTTACTTTCATTAAGCTCACATAAAAAGTGTTTTCTCTCAAGGGCTCTGTTTAAGTCCATAATTTAGGCACAATTTGTGAAGACTGTCCTTTGTGTTCAGCAGTCTGTCCCACGTGAGTATTTGAGGTGACTGCTCACTGCTCGGCTTCTGCTCAATCCTCCCCAGGATGCTTTCGGCCACTGGGCTCTCTGTCTTTTGCCTCCGAGCATTCCCAGTGTTATTCAGGCATGTTGTTGAGACATGTCTTCTTCAAAAGACCCAAGCAAAAGGCAGTTAAGACGGCGGCAACAGCAGGTTAATAAAAATATCCTAGTAAATATAATTTTTATTGGCTCCATGGTATTCCTGCATTTCAGTATGATGCTCATGCCTTTATCACTGCTGGCCCAACCAGAGGTCAAGACCTCATTATGCCATTGTCACTCTGTGCTCCAAGTGGATTGCTACTGACAGTGAATCAGGGTACAAAATGCTGTGACACCCCTAGTTTTAAATACTTATCATGAACTGGGTAGTGTCAATTACTTGAAAGAATCAGAATGAGTTAGTGTAAGTCAGATTGTCAGCAGTCACAGGTATAGCTTTGTAAGGGAGGGGACACTCAGCATACTCTGTACATAGTGAAGAAGTCCCATCACATGCATATCTCAAGGCCACTTCCCTCCCAGTGCATCCTATTGGCCTTCTTGGTGTTAAGACAGGAACTTGAGGAAGTGACAGCATCAGCTGCCACTTGGCTTTCTGTTTTGTGCAGAAAATAATAATCAGACTGATTTTAGCAACGATGACCTGGACCCACACATTATTGTATGAGGCCAGGATTGCAAGTGGGGAGTTCATGGGGTCGGATTTTCTGAGGCATGTCTTCTAGAGACAGAGATTTATAGAAGTTAGAAATAGGAAATGCATCAAGGCCTTCAGTCAACTACCTCTACTTTGTTCTTGCTTCCTACCAAGAAATCTACTTAATAAGTGGAGGATAAATAACGGCACACAAGCTTCTTGGGGACGACCCAATCTGCTTGACAGGGTTGTGCTGCTGCACTTCACCCACAAAGTCTTCGGTTTCTGTGACCACAGAAACGGAGTTTCTGAGTTGTATCATGATTTGGCATTTTTATTTATAAAAATATCAAGATATTAAAGTATAAGTTTTTTTAAAAAAGAAATGTTAACTTTTTTTATAATCTGTTTTCATTTCAGTAAGGATTACTATAAATGGATGAAATACTCCTAAGTGGGTGAAATCAGCTGATTTCAATAAAAGCATATGTAAAAGATGGTAAATTTCTTCTAGATGTTACAACTATAAGTCAGTCACTGGCCTAATTGAGAAAATGGAATTTTCATGGAATCAAATTCTTATAGATAGAGGGGAAACTCAGAAATGATCTAATCCTAGCCAGGCATTTTACAGATGAATGAGTACAGGCATAATGGTCACAAAAAGACAACTACCAAGAGCCAAGCCAGGGTAACAAATCTCCTCTTTCTTTACACAGCACTTCGTGCAAAAGGGTTGGATTATGCTCCTCCTATGACAATAAAGTCATCAAAAACATTTTTATTACCATCTTGATAATTTTAGGCTTCTGAGCTTAGCGAATGAAAGCTAAAACTCCAGAGAGGCCCATAGAGGCTGTAGACAGCACTCAACAATGATAAACGTTTCCCTAAATATTCCACTAGACTTAGAAGCATATGGGGGAAAATAGAGTCCACTCATCTCCCCTTTCACTTGGGCCTACTCTAAGCAAGTCGTGACCAAAGTATGGTGGTGGGAGAGAAGGCCACTACGAGAGAGGATGATCTCATATGTTGGAAATGGATAACTTGTCCACAGCTACAACTCGAAAATATTAAAGAAAATATTTAAGTACAGAAAAAATACAAGAAACAAGATGTTCTCCTAAGTCACAACATTATAGACTGAAGTTATATCTTATTCAGTTGTTACATTCTGAGATACTATGTAATGTCAAACCCTCATACAGGGAAGAATATTTTTAAACGGTTCCAGGTCACTGTACTAACCCAAGGAGCGTGCACTATACCCTCTGTGAACGGTTCCCCCCTGGAGTTGTATAAAGTCCTACCTGTATGGCCTTACCCAGAGGACTTGTCCTTGAAAATCCCTTCATTAAATATGGCATATCTAAGGTTGAGGGTAGACAGCCCTAAATACAGCTATAAATATACAACGCACTCAGTAATATACGCTATATAATGTAGGATGCATATGCAAGATATCTCCGAGTTTTACTTCCCATCTTTTCTCCTTTTAGGGCATATATTAAAATATGCAGAAGTTAGTTAATTGGACACCTAATATACTTCCACTGCATCTCTATTTACAAAGGTATGAGATTAGAGGATGCTGCTAGCTTTCCATACAGCATCAGTTGAAATTAAACTAATAAAACACATTTTCATTTTTCGCTCCATAGCAATCAGCCATAATGATGGAGATGTTGCAAGGCCAAAAAAAAAAAAAATCAATGAATGAACTACAAATATTTTTATATATGTCATTTTGAAGAGAAATAAACCATCCTGGTTATTCCTGACTCCCTTCTTCACACATTCACCCCCAGCTCCTTTAAGATATTTGGGCGAAGTTAAACTATTCCTGGTAGGGAGTATGAAAGGAAGACCAGGGAAAGGACCACACCTCTTCCCCAAGCACTGTGCGGTCCAAGTTTGAATTTTGACTACTGACTTGCTCTTGAGAACAGCATCCTTCTCAAAACTCTTTGCAAAAGCCTCCCTGCCATCCCCTTTCCCCACATCCACTCGGGGGGACATGGTCTGGCCTTTACCTGTAAAGCTACTGTTCATTTCAGGAACGTCATCCTCCTCCTCATTCTCCGCATGGACTATGCCAGCATTTTGCATGTCATTGTAGGACTTGGTTCGCTTCGGGGTCGACTGCGTGGAGCCAGACTGAAGACTCTGCAAGGCATCCGTCGTGATCACTTTCCCACTGACTGGCTGGCTAGGAGGTTTGGGTGTCCCATAATAGTTTCCTAGGTGACGAAGAGACACATTTGCATGTTTCAAAAGGAATACTTGGTTTTTTCCAAGAATTCACATCCAAATCTCTAGGCACATTAAAAAAAAAAATTAAACTGGAAACCCAAAACAACCTGTATTTCATTTCTGGAATGGGTTAGTAAAGATGTCTATCCTACCCAGCTAGATACTGTGATTTCAGAAGAGAAGAGGAAAGCCGTATTGTTTTAGTGCTAAGAACCTACTAGGGCTAAAAACAAAGGAGGCTCTACTGAATAGTAAACTTTCCTCCTCATTACATTTGAATGTCAATTGGTCATCTTTTTATATATATGTTCCAGCATAATGCCGAATCCCATTTAGAGTAAGCCTCACAGAAAATAAAAACTTCATTATTGCCAGCATCCTTACAAGCCTAAAAAGTTGAGGTCACCTTCTCTTAACAAGGGGACTCTTCAAAAAGGAAGCAGGACAATATTTAAAAAGGAGGACAGTGAACACCGCGTGGCGCCTCTTCAACTGAATGGCAGGCTTGACTCTTAGGGTCGTGCGGGGTGGGAACAAATCCTTGCCAAGTTTTAACAGAAAATCCTGTGCCAATGGAGCCCCCCGTTATGGGTCACTAGTCCAGGAGTGGCCCATGTTCACTTTCAGCCGCTTTTCCCAAAGTTTGGCGTAGTTCCCACTACAGTGTGCTATGTGATTCCGAGCCGTACATAAATGCATTTTTTGCATTTTAGTAGATATGAATATTTTTAATTTGCAACAGAGAAATCTCACTAGTATGTTATGGTAGCGACACAAATTTTGCCTTTAAAACTTAAGAAAAAAAGCAATACTTTAAAAAATGGACTTACGTTTAACTTAAAGTTTTAAAAGGCAGCTTTATATAATAAGAAATCATTTAATAATCAACTGAATAAATAATAGCGATGACAGTGATAAGAGCTCCCTTTTGAAAACTTAAAAAGTAAGTTATTTTTAAAAAGTTGTATTAAAGAAAACATTACATAAATAATAGATGTGTTCTGATATGAACATGATAAACGTAGTTCATGGATGATCAAAGTTTAAAGAACACAGTTTATATCAATAATATTCAGTGACTACACCATAAAAGACATCAATGTTAGAATGCTATTGATCCATTCACTGTTTCATATCTTTTAGAGTAAGGTCAGGAACACAGGAAATGATGTTGAGACTGTCGATAAATCCTAACCAATATTTGTAATTCTATGCTTAGTAAAGCAGAATTTGTAAATTATAATAGATCCTGTATACACTGTTTCTTCCCAAGGATGCAAACTCATTGTTTAACCACAGTACACAGTTACATAACATACACATTATACAAGCACCAAAAGATGTGCAAAAGGAGACTAACATATTGGTCTTCATGAGACATATAGATGCTTTCATTAAGCTTTATCCTTTTAATTAAGATTTATTTTTTAAGAGCAGAGGGTTTAATATTATTTCTTTAAAATGCTTGTTTGAATCATCAAATTTATGAATATACACACTCACTTTCTTTGAGAGAGGTGGAATAATAGTCTGTATCAGCAGGGGAATGTTGAACATACAGATTTTAAAAAACACATAGTAGATTCAAGGGCACCATGCTGAAATTTGAAGAATCTCAGGTAGAAATCTGATAAGCACACTCTCATGGCTTGTACTGTACTCAATGGTTAAAGTTTTTTCACAGAAGAGGATCTACCAATTTCTTCAAAAAACTTCTTTCAGGTTTCATACTTAAAGGCATAGGAATTCAGCAGAACCAGCTTGGTAACTCTCTAATTAACTGAGGACTATTTATTTAGTTAAGTTCAGGAAAGTAAGATAATTAACTATTTAAAAAATAATCTCCATAGTGAGAAAAAAAAAGAGAGAGACAAAGCTGTACTGAATTTAATTTTCATTCACTATTATACCTAAACATCATGTACATTTTGGAGGTAGACATTAGACTAAGGCTAATGTCTATAAATAAGAACCTTCTACTGAAAGCTGTGACTGAAAAATGGGACCCTTTACTCATAATTTTATAATTATAATTTTATAACCATGCCACTCAGTTTCAGAGCCATTAAACTGAAGTCACATTCATAAAATTATCATCATTTAAAAATCAATTGAAATTTTAACATCCACAGTTACAAAAGAAATAAATGTCTGGAAAACAAAGGTTTCACCTGAATTTGACAAATGTGTGGATTTTCCATTAGGTGTGCACCTTCAGTTTTCAAGTTCAAAGTTTTTCTTAAGTTAATAAATTATTAGCAGATTTGTCAATGCAACTACACATAGTCTGCAAAAAATCCACTTGTGCACAGTAGTTTCTTGTTTTGGGAAATCCGTTCAAGATAGATTGGAGGCAGATTAAAGTGCATATTAATAGGTTGAACCATATGAAATTGCTGTTGAAGAAGATACAAACTGTTTTCAAACATGAGCAATTTAATTTGGTTTAATGTAATGAACAGGCATTAGCAGCTCTGAGGAGCCTCAGCACACCATAAAGGCTCAGGAGAGACAGCCCAGAGTTCAAATCTCATCACTAACTAACTAGCTGTGCGACCCTGGGCAATCATTTGACTATTTTCTAAATTTTCTAATTGGGATTCTAAGAGAACCTAGTTTATAGCTAGAGTATCTGCTATGAGGATAAAACGAGACGGTCTATTTAAAGCCTTTAGCCCAGGCTGAAGTCTGCCACTGGAGTGAGGCTGGGTAAATGCAACTTGATGCTGACACGCTGTATGGCTCTGATCTTTAAAACGAAGCCCACACTGAACTGTTGTGAGCATTAATGACATAATGTACCTGAAGTGCCTGGCACATGGTAACTGAACACATTCATTTACCCTCGTAAAGGCAAACAAAGCTGCCAATCACCAAATCTCCAAGTCTTCTACACTCTGTGAAATGGGATTGCTATAGTACCAGCTATACCAATCCCACAGGATTATTGTGATGATTGAGTAACACAGGTTTTTTGAAGGTCCTCTGTAAACTATAAGGTGTTACAAATATGAGTTGGTGTTATTATTCAGATCTCTCCAGTATTTCTTATTTCCCATACTGTAACCCACAACCTTTACAGAAAAGCCTCTATCTAGTGGTTTTCTAACTGCAGAGGATTCAAACTTCCCTTCGTAGGTAACGTTTTGGGAGATTTTTTTGTTGTTTTTTTTGTTTTGTTTTGTTTTGTTTTTGCTACACATTGTTTTAAAATAATTTGATTTAGTGACCAACATTTAAAAGTGGAACGTTTCCAATTAAAATCTGGATTCTCAGTGCCACTTGCAAAACTTCCAAGGTCTGGTTCCAGGGATTCCATTTTTATGGGCAATGTTGATAATAAGCAAGAATGTGTCTATAGTCAGCTCCTATCAATATACTCACTGAGTCAAAGAATTTCGCAGAGAAGCTTTTGCTCCTACTTTTGGTTCTGCCCCAGGCCTTGCCAGACAAACACCTTGGACCCAGTCTAAAGCAGCGAGTGCCCCAAGGCTGGATGCAGGGACACAGACAGAGGCACGAGTAGGGATGTGAGAAAATATCAAACTTCAAACGATCCTCAATAATTCACAAATCGGTCTTTGAGTGAGTTGATTTTTGGTGAATCTGCATGTGGCCCTGGGCTTTTGGCCAATGGGGTATTCTGCTATGAATTGTCCCTACTGCCCAGTAACAGGCAGGGCAGGTCACGCCCTCTCCAGTTTGCCACAGTCCCCACCAGTCCCCACTGCCTTTCCCCAGCCTATTCACCCTCTTACCCAACCTGTGTGGCCCCTTGGACATTTGAGCCCATGACCCCAACCTTCCAGAAAACTCTCTACCTTAGCAATAGTTTCCACTTTGTTCCTAATCAAGCGAAGTCTAGCCATGGCAGAAACACAAACCTTATAGAGAGTATGCACCATGCACACGAGACTCCATGTGAAGAATATATGGATTATTTAATGGTACTAAATAAAAATCATTTAAAGAATTATAAATGGTTAAAAAACTAATTGGGGTTATCACTTGGCAGGCAGCACAGTGTCTCGGAGCCACGAGCCTGACTGTCCCACAGGCTCTGCGTTCCGGACACAAGCTTCCTGGGAAGGCCGGGCTCCCTCCCAAGTGGGAACGTGTTCCTCTCTGCTGCTATTTTCAGAACTGGTTCTACAGCAAAGCTCAACAGGGATGGCAGCCAGGGAGGAAAGCGGAGGGCAAAGGAGGACTTCAGAGGAAGCTACTGCTGACCTTAATTAACAGGCACAATCTTTGGCCACAACAAAGCCAAAGAAAATATTTTCTGACACACATTTAAAAATTAATAGGGACTGCAAATCAATTTTTAGAGCTTTATAAAATATTTAAGGAGGGCTGTAATCCTGGATTTTAAGCCAGAATGAATCAAATCTGCACGGCCTCTCAACGTGTACAAATTTAGTATTCAGTCATTCATTCCCTTACAGAGAACAAACATGTTTAATGCCAGCTACTGTTCTAGGCACTGGGGGAAAAAATATAAAAATGGAACTGAAACATGATATTCACATTCTATATGGTATATTCAGTTTTCTAAAACTTCCATATACAAACAATTAAATTATATTACATGAAGATTCTGATTCAATAGGTCAGGGTGGGCCTCAGATTCTGAATTTCCAACAAGTTCTCAAGTGATGCTGATGCAGTTGGTCCACGGATCACCCTTTGCACAGCGAACGTACAGAGGACCGAGAAAATTCTTCTTCTTTTGCAGATGAGGAACGTGGAGGCCCAGAACAGCAGAAACGCCTGTCTTAGGGCCACATGGCTGGTCCAGGGCAAATGGGGGAAGGGGGCACTTCCCATAGGACAAGCAGGAGAACAGGATGGCACTGGCACCGCTGGGAATAGAGCACACCTATTCAGCAGGGGCTGCGTCACCCTCAAGGGGGCAAAAACGGCTTTTTATGTGTGTACAAGGGGGGGGATGGGCATAAAAACCTTCCTCTCCTATGTGTAAAGTACAGGTGTGCATACAGTACCTGAATACACAGACATCCAGCATGCATGATTTTGCCTTGGCCTCAAGGCCCTGAGCAGTCTGATCCTCGTCTACTCTCTGGGCCCCTGTTCCAGTTCACTTTGCCTTGTTCCTTCTGCTCTGACCTCACTGGTCTTCTTTCAGCCCCCACATGTAAACTGCTCCCTCGTCATCTCGCAGCTCTTGCACACACTCTTCCCTCTGCTCCTCCCCCCTGGCACTGCCTACTCGGCCTCAGAGGCAGGATCTCTGACCCCACAGGCCACATCACAGCCGTCCTTATCAGTTCTTTCACGTACTCAAGGCACCGGGTACCTCTCCTTCCTTGCGGTATTTATCAGATTTTGTAATTAATCGGTATCTGCCTTCCCCCCAGACTGCTCCATGAGGGCAGGGGCCACATCTGGTTTTGTGCACCGCTGTGTCCCTAGGCCTGACACGGTGCCAGGCTCGTACCATCACTCAGTGATTCACTGCAGAATGAGTAAATGAACAAGTGGCAACAGTGCACATGAGTTCCAGCCTGGGATCCTCCCAAATACCTGTATTGTGGATCCGGTTTTTAATAACATGACTCATGGCAGCTTCTTTCCGGTCCATCAGTTACATCTGAATTACCACGGGTCTGCATCACTACACTTTGCCACTCACTTGCTCAGTACATGATGGCATCATTCATAAAACTGTGAGCACTTTCACTTTACTCTTCCCGCATGCCCCACCCTACAAACATAATATAATATGACGAACATGCACAGAAGGACAATAAGCCAGTGTCCTATAATTAGAAGTCTCTCCTTGCCAGTGCCATTTGGCTTCCACTCTGAGACCAAAGAGGACAATGTAAGTTAACAGTTTAATGAGCTGGGCAAGGCAGGGATCTCTCTCTTTTTAGTCTTAGTTCCCACCGTATGAAGCCAAGATAAAAACAGCACCTACCTAATCGGGTTTTTGTCAAGATCAAATTAGATAATGTACGTAAAGGACTCAGCACTGCGCTTGGCATGATGCTAGCATATAATAAACCTTAGCAGTCTTCAAACATGTCTGATATCATGGACAGATAATAAAAAGCCTTAACATGTAGAAGTGTGTACTATCAAAATACATATTCAAAGAACAATATTTTAAAAGTTACCTTTGTTGTTCACCTATTAAATGCCACTTCCCAAACATTCACTTACTCTAATCTTACAAAGAAGCATCAATATTCCCATTTTCAGATGAAGAAACTGAGATTCACACAATTCATAAATGATGACTGGCTTCTAAACACAGATGTTTATTTCCAACATCTCAACTCCAGGAGTTTCTAACTCCAGGAGTCTTTGGGGATCCCTGAACAGGAAAGTAAGCAAAACTTCCCCGGCCCCAGCACCCCCATCTTCATGTGCAGAGGAATAGCCAACTGCAGCACAGATTTCACTTGGTCGCTTTCATCATCAACAGAGAACATTCCATGGCAGAGTCTGCCAACAGAGCTTATCGCAGCAGAGTGCTTCCAGGGCCCGCCAAAGAATAGGACTCCAGACGGTCTCGTTTTCTTCAATGACCAAACAAGAATTCTCTTCACCCCTGTTTTATCTCTGTGTCCCCAAAAAGTATACTGTTGGCAGCTGCTTTTTTGTAGACCTTCTAGGAAGCAAAACAGTAACATTATTGAATGCTGACATCCCCTTGCTAATTAACATGCAGAAATATGCAACCCATAACTCCAATTTCAAATGTCACCCTGGCACTGCACTTCCATGCTGAAGGAAATCTTTGCAATGCTCGAAGTGTATAATTAGGCTCTTCTACCCAGAGGCATTTGTAAAACAGGCATGTTTGGAGCCACCCACTGAATAGTTCATCCCTTGTAAACTCTCTTCTAGAGAAGTCCCAAGGGCTGGCTGAAGCAGCAACCTGTCTTACAGAGCGAAAATGTCAACAGAAAAAAAAAAGGAAAGCAAGGCAAAGGAGAGATGGTTCAGCTGATTTATTTTAAGCATCATATCAAATAAATTAGCTTGGTGCCATAGTTAGGAAGTTGGTCCAAGGAGGAAAGACAAGTCCGTTCTTGTCTTCTTTGTCTTGCTTTTATGCTGATTCTGTCCAGGGACAGAATGCAGAATTGGTTCAAATCGCAAAGTAGAAATCAATGACAAACTCTACTAATAACTTCTATGCCTTGTGAGGGATGACAGTCAGGTTCCTTCTGTAGCCAGGAGGGGGCTCTACTCTGTTAGGGGTACACGCAACTGTCAGTACTACAGCTGGTGGAGGGTGGAAAGTTTCATGATGAAACTCCTGCCCTGCCCTGTTAAAGCTGGCCCTATTACAGTGTTTCTTATTTTAGCAAATTGTACCACTACCTATCCAGTTATAGAAGATAGAAACAAGGAGTCATCCTAGGATTATCATCACCTGTCTGTCCTATCTCTCTCTTATAATAACCAATAAATTTCCAAAGCCAGCTTTTTAATCACATAAATATATCCAGATTAAGTTGACTCTTCACTAGCAACCACCACCAATGCAGTCCAAAGTTAAATTCAACTGGGGTTGCCAGATAAAATGCAACACAGGCTCTTCTGTGTTTTTATTTGCTAAATCTAGCAACCTAACTCCAACTTACCCAACAGATCTCACGTCAATTACTACTACTGCAGGGACTGCTTTTCCCAGTTCCAGAGACATTCGGTGTCCCCCGGTTATGGTCTCCTTTAAAGACTTTCACACATTTACAGTTGTATACTTACTAATATTTGTCTGATTATCTGAATAATGCATCTTGTCCACTAGACAGTAAAATCCATAAAGACAATGATCATATCTGCTTTTGTCCTGCATTTTATCTTTAACGAATAAATGAATGAAGGCACAAACTAAGAACTGAGGCTACAAAAGAAGTATCAGTTTTCAGGCAGCAGGGAAATAAATACCATCTCAGTTCTGCTGAGACAGGTCCTGGGCATGGCACTTGGCCAAGCTTCGTTCCCAATTCCCTGTAGTGTCTTAGACCAATCTCTCTCTGGATCTCAGTTCTGCCATCTGAAGAGAAGAAATTTACTGCATTTCCAGCTCTAAAATCCTACAATCCTGCCAGTCTAAGCCTCAAACAAATATTGGGCCTGAAAGACAATTCTGAAGGTTATTGGGCCTTGAGGTTTTATTGGTTCACTCTACTTCTCTGCCATCTCGTGAGTCACAGAATGTATCCACAAAAGAAGATCACCACTCCTCTAATATCCTCTTTGGGAGGATTCAAAATGATGATTTTTTTTTTTTAAAGAAGCTTAGCTCTTAAGATAGGCTTAGCTTGGTGAAGTCGGCTCGTGAGAAGAGAGATCTTGCTGAGCAGGTCATCACCCTATCTTTCAGAAGCTTTTATTTTAAAACTACACTGTAAAACATGGCAGCCATCAGCCACGTGTGGCTACTTAAACTTAAATGAGTTCATATTAAATTAAAATTAATTTAAAATTCAGTTTCTCAGTCACAAGAGCTGTATGTGACTAGTAGCTACCAGTGTGGACAGCTCAGTATACTGGACATTTCCAACACTGAAGAAAGTTCTGCCTGGATAGCAGGGGTTCTAAAGGAAGCAGGGTGTGGTTGCTTCTCCTCTCTTTTTAAAAGCCATTCTTCAAACCATCTCTTGGTTCATCACACTCACTTTCTTCAGATTCAGGCCTCGTGGCCCCTGTTGACTATTCCAAGCCTCTCACTTGACCTGACATAATCCTTCCATAAACTTCTCTTCCTCCAGGGGGTTCTCCCCTGACACTAGATAAGATGGAGCACCCTTGTTCTAGGCTTCTCTCAGAAAACTCGTCACTTTCCTTAAAATTATTTACATTTAATTTGCCTCACAAGACCGAGGGGCTGTAGACTCTGGAACCAAAGAGACTCAATTTGAATCCCGGTTCTATCTCTGGCTTGCCATGCAAACTCGGAAAAGATCATCAGCATCTTTTCTGTAAAATGGATGCAAATAGTACCCACCTTACAGGGTTGTTAGGAAGATTTAATGAGTTGCTACATACGATGCACTTCGAAGAACATCCAGCAGGTAGTATGTGCTGCACAAATGTTAGCAAAAATAAATAACTAAAAAGCACAAACACCTTCAAAGGCAGTAGTACTGCTTTGACATTCTGCCCTGTACATCCCGTCACTTGCCTTGGGACAATGTTTGACCTAAAATAAATGCTCAATACGTACTTGCTGAAATGAAGTATATATGAACAAAAGGGCTTACTTTAAAACTCCACTACCAGAAACTTACCCTATAGTTACAATAGGGCATCAAGGTATTTGCACAAGGTTACTCACTGGAGCACTGTTTATAACACCACCACCAAAAAAGTGGAGCAGGGAGATGAGGTAGGAAAACTTTCTAAATGTCCATCCACAAGGGGCTGGGTTAAATAAATTATGTATATTCATACAGCAGAATACTGTGCAAATAGTCTTCATTTTAAAAGCATAAAGTAGAACTGTATCAGGTAATGTGGAAAGATCGCCAAGGTATGTTAAGTGCCAAAGGCAAGAATAGAGGAAAATACGTAAGAATACATATGTATATGCTGTTTACGCGTAAGTTTTCTGAACATTTGCACTAAATTATTTAGCAATAGTTACCTATAGGGAAAAGGGGAAGCAATTTGGACTTAGACATTTTTAAGTTCTTTACTATAAGAATTATTTCATCATGTACACTTATTATTTTTACTTAAAAATTTTAAAGTGTCTTGCTTTAAAGAGTGCTTTGTGTTATGGTGGTACACTTTTCTTTATTGGAACCAGTAGAGGCCAAAAGAAAGAAATTTGAGGAGGGAAAAAGAGATGGGACAAGGGAGTACCTTGGAAGTAAATATAGTTGACTGGCAAATCTGTTGGTTTCTTGACTACTAGAGGGGGAGGGAATCCAGGAGGGTGGCAATTTCAGACTAGTTGTGGGTGTGTAAATACAAGAGCTAATGCTGATTGAGAGCTTACATGTGTCAGATACTCTGCTAAGCCCTTTCCAATTATTGTCTCATTTAGCCCTACCTCTGAGGAAGCACTATTACCATCCTCATTTTACCGAAGGGAAAATGGAGATATGGAGTGTTAAGTAACTTGCCAGAGGGCGCAGAGCTCAACAGCAGAGGGGTGGAGAATCAGACGCAGGCAGTGTGACAGCAGAGCCTGCACGCTCATTAGTGTCCACCGACAGACAGCAGCCACCATCAAGGGACCAATGGAGAGCGAGGCCAAAGACAGAGGAATCTTTCTAAAGACATCTCCAGCCCTATTCCTATGACAATGTCTGGCATTTAATAAAGATTCCATTTTGCACTCAGCTTATAAGAGTCAACATAATATGCTCCAGTTGGTTCCAAGAAATTACGAGCCATCTCCTATGGTAGGGGAAATTTCACTGCTAAAAGGTCAAAGGCTGAAGAACACTGTACAGTCAAATGGATTAAAAGTAGAAAGGATTAATCTTGAGCATAAGAAAATTTGAACTCCAAAATGACCAAGTAACATTCACAAAAACCATCGTTTTATATCAGACAGACAGAGAGACATTTTCTGAAAAACGTTTCCCTATAGCTACACACCAGGAAGTTTGGTTAAAGTACTAATGGGTTATTTTCCATAATTTTGTAGTTACAGCCAAGATATTCTTCTTGGGGTTTTCAGGAAACATCCAAGGGACAAATTGAGCTGGGTTTGGTTTCTGCTCTAGTATTCTAGAACTGGCTGTACAACCTTGAAAAAGTGATTTAATGCCTCTTGGCCTCAGCATCCCCCATCTAAAAATTCGGTGATGATAATAGCTACCTGTGTCACGATGATAAAATTAAATGAGTAAAAGAACAGATTCATTTCTCACATAAACATCTTAGTAAAGTGAGTTTATTTTCCATCTTCCAAGTTAATCACAAGTTTTTCCTGTTCAACTCAATACTCTTTTGCTTTGTATTCTACAACCACTTCCACCCCAACCTCTCCAAAAATGCAAATGAATGTTTTGCATATTAGGGGACTCAAGCTGCCCAGATAGGCACAATATTAATAACTGATTTCAGATAAGGACAATTCACTTCCTATAAACCAAAGAGGACTCACATGTGCTCTATTCACCGCCATTGACTTTTTAGCTCAATTCACATAAACAACATGTGAAGATAACATGTTGACGACACGTTGAAGAAACTTCCTGTACATGCCCTCAGCCCCCACCTCGCCATACTCCTACACCTTAATCATTCTTGGATCCCCACCCAGCCCACCGGCAATCTAGTTACATCCCAATGCATCCAGGAAACTAAGCCAACTGATAATTGGGAATACTAAAAAAAAAAATTTCTGAGTTCAAATGCAGGAATTTGATTAACATCTAAACATTGCCCAATGAATATTCACAATTTGGAAATGAGCAGCAGGTACAAAGATAATAAAAGCGCCCTCCCTTTCAAAGAATATCAAACCAGAAACTGCGTCCCCAAGATCCATGATCATCACTTGAGTGTTAGCCACTGCCTGTAACTGGGGCTATTATCATATCAAAGCTGTAATGTCTCTAATAAAGTAATAATCTACTTTGTATTTACCCTTTGTTTTTAGTCTAATCTTTAAACTGTCCCTGTAAGTGTCTAATAAATTCAAATTTCAAGAGTTTATAAAGAGATATACATAAAAACTTGACCAAGTTAATAATTTAACCTAGTTAACAATATCTTATACCATTTCTGTCTCAAATAACAAAACTCCCAAAAGCAATCAAGCTATAATATTGTTTTCAGAAAATGTAACTTTTTTCTCCCTACATTTGGCTTTTACCCAGCGATCTCATTTGTGGGATCTCATCCTATGGACATGTTTTCACCTGTGTGAAAGGATGTATGTTCATGTTATTTAATTCATCAGTGTTTTAACACATCAAAAATTGAAAATGACCCAAATGTTCATTCAGAGGGCAGTAGCTAAATAAATTATGGTATGCCTACACAAAGGAATTATACAGCCATTTAAAAAAGAAGAAAATAAGAAGTGCCTTGTTACTAAACTGCAAAAACCTATTAAGACATACAGTTAAATAAAAAGAGTAAGGTACCAAACAGCATGTATTGTATACCACCTTTTGTGTAAAACAGGGAATAAGAACATACATACAACACACACGTGTATGTACCCATGTGCACATGCGTGTTTGTATTTACATAAACAAATTACAGGAGAGTAATCAGAAACTAATGACATTGTTTGTAATAGCGAATCGGAGACTGGGCAGGCAGGAGACAGGCATGTGGAGGACATCACTTACTAAATATTTTAAAAACATTTTGCTTTATGAGCCATGTAAAAGTATTTTCTACTAAAAAAAACCATTAAAAAACCAACCAAAAGATGACATTCCATTTCTTAAAGATTAAAACAACACTACTTAGAGGGTCACATTTTGTGATTAACCATGATTCTTCCTCCTCTTCTTTCTAATACCATGCATGTCCATATTAAAAACAACACACACACACACACACACACACACACACACACACTCTTTTAAATTGATAAATCAAAGGAGATAACTCCTAGAGAAAACCAAAAACTATTTTTAAAGAGGTCCACAAAGTCTTATTCCATATATTTTGTTACATTAGTCATATTAAGGTGTAATGCAATTTCCTCTTTTTGTTTAGACCTCCCTAAATATTAGACCTCCACAAAGCATTTTTGCCTAGAGGCTCTGGATCCTCTAAAGTGCCCAGGAGAGAAGCATCCTCAATGCCCCTGTACAGGTAAGCTCACCTTCATAGGTCCCGACTTCCAGAAGAGTCCCACTTTGCTCGAGGTCCAAGAACTCCTTCACAGTCAGAAAGTTATAATCCACGCCAGGCACTTCTCCTTCTCTCGGGGATCGGGTTGTGCCTGCACCAGCAAAGACAAGGCACCAGAAACCGTCAGTCAACTAAAACAGGAAGTTCCACATCCAGGTGTAATTAAAATAACCTGTTCAGTAAGCTGGCATACCTAAGAAGCTGCCAATGTATCTGTCCAGATAGGGACACAGTAAAAGCCATTTTTTTCTAATAGAACAGCAGCCTCACTTCCACCCTCCAGTGCCTGGGACCCTCGAATGAAAGAAAGAGAAGACCAAGCGCCACTCAGGTAATCTAGAGAGACTTTTACCATTTTTCAAAATGCACTGAATAAAAAAGGTGAACTGGATTTTATACAGACAACAGTCATAATCAGCAGCTTTTAGGACTCTAGTAAGTACTAAAATTATCCACCTTAAGCTCAGAGCCTAAGGGGTTTATATTTTTATCACAGGCCTCAAACTTCTTGTGTTCCTCAATACCTCCAGCAAGTTCCGATGCAATAAGCCCTTTGAAGAAAATGACACCCACTGCGTAAACACACCACTGGAGAAATGCGATTGCCCAAGATCTGTGGTTGGACATCTCCCAGGAATTAAAATGCTGCTGCTTCTCATGTAATTAATATGTTTGGTAAAAAGAGGCCACCCATGAGTTCTGACTAGAGAGAAAGGATGGTGCATTTGCTAGAAAATACTCTCCCTGAATTTCAGGTCATCTTCTCAGTGGTGAATAAATGTAACAATTCCTTTTTTGAAATGATATAGAACCTCCAGTGTACAAAAGTCATCTAACTCATGTGCTAGGCTGTGGACCTATCATTTTAGCCCAATGTCAACCAAAAGTATAGAAGCCATGAGCAGAAAGTGGTTTACACATAAACCAAGAAAAGAAAGTAAACTAAGAAGCAAGTATGTAGTGCGTACTAGGAGCCTATGTTAAATATTATGGGCGATCAAAAAAGGAGCAAAATGTGATTTATGCTCCTATATTCAAGTTAGGGGGTATGATCAACACAGCTTAGTTTGCAAGGCGTCATTACCAATGGTGATAGTTTAAGGTCAACCTTTTCCTACGTAATAAGGAAGGATTTTTTTCCTCTGCCTGGGATTTCTTTTTTGAATTTTAATGCAATTAAATAACTAACTGCACATACCTACAGCTCTAATGCTCCCAGCACTGTGAAGTCTCTGATCACTTGCCTGTGGGTGTGACCACGTCCATACATCCCCATTGGATATCCATAATTCTCAAAAGTCAAAAAACTCAACACTTGTTGCATCTACTTTACTCAGGCTGAATACATTTTTAAATGCACCCAATTTTTCTAATATTAACATCTAAAATCTGAGTCTTTTAAATAGCTGCAAATTGTCCACAGAATGGTTGTATTATACATGTTTGCTTCTCACACTCAGCATACTGGGGCTTTCTGGTTAAAGAAACCTGCTCCTGTATTGTCCAAAAGTCTACTCTTACACTGTTTCCTAATTTGTTCCCATTTCTGCCTCCCCTGGCAGAGGATGACAAATCCCTGGAGGTAGTTCACAACTTTTAAATTTACATCCCAGGTGTCAGGCACAGGAAACATAAAGATAGTACCATGTACTGTTAAAGAGCAGCGATCTGGAGTGGGAATAATGGGTTCATGGTCTGGCTCCCCAGTTTGTGTTTCTGGACCAAGAGTCCAAGCTTCCTTAGTTTCTGTTATTTCTCAGCATCCTTGTTTGCACAACAGGGATAATAATAGCACCTGACCCATAAGTTTGTTGTGTGTATTAAATGAGATAATCCTTTTAGAGGGCTTAGCTCAATTATTGTTAGTACATTTCACAGTTTATGTTATTCAAAGGCCAAAGGCTTTGATGTGGGAATGGACTTGGCATGTTGGAAGGAGCGCAAAAGGCGAGCGCAATTGCAGCAGAGTGATGAAAAAGAGGCTGGAAATGAGAGCGAGAGGCCAGAGTATGTAGGCCACAGAAAACACTTCCTATTTTATCCCAAGGATGATGAGAAGTCATCTTTAGAATGGGTTCTGAGCAAGGTGGCGTCTTGATTTGATTTTCATCTTTAAAAGATCTCTGGCTTTATGGAGAACAGGCTGTGGGCACGGTAGGGCAGGAGGTGGGTTAAGAAGAGACGCAAGGAGACCCGTTAGGAGGCTGTTACGGTGTCCAGGTGAGGGCTCCTGAGGGCGTGGACTAGAACAGTAGACAGGAGTGGTAAGAAGGGGTCAGGTTTCTATACAAAACATGAATATTTTAAATAGCTATCATAGCACAGATGTATTAAAAGTATGTCGACTCATCACACCACACTAGGTCTGTATTTTCAAGACAGAACTAACAGAACTTGCTGATGGACTGGATGTAGTGGGTAAGGAAGGCAGAAGAGTAAAGATGGAAATACTTACTGTTTGACTTGGGCAAATGGGTTGCGCCATTCACAGAGATGGAGAAGACTGGGGAGTAACTTGTGGGCGGGGAAAATCGAGAGCTTACTTTTGGACGTGTTAAGTTTGCGATGCCTGTTAGATACCTAGGCGCAGGGAGCTGGAGGACAGCTGACCCGTTAAGTTTGAAGGTCAGAGTGGAGGGTGAAACATAAACTTAATGATACTAGGGGTGATCAGTCGATCAGTAAACCAATGGCATTTGAAGGCAAGATAAAGAGAAGATCTAGGGAGAGAGTGTAGAGAAAGAAGCCAAGAAGTTTGGATTGAACACTGAGGCCTTCCAGCTTGGAGAAGCTGGGGAGAGGAGGTAGATGCTCAAAGCAGACTAAGATGCCAAAGCCGGCAAGGCAGAGGCAAAGGAGGAGGGTGCGATGTCTTGGAGCCAAGTGAAAAAGCTGCTCAGCCAACTACTTGTAAAACACAAATGGTCCACACCATACTGGGAAATTCCAGGGCCGTGCAAGAATAGAATCTCTTTGAAACTTGCTGTGAGAGGATCTGTCTTAAATATGTTCTGTATGGCAACTCTCATACACAGCCTCCATACCCAAGTTTCCACTAACTCAATCCATTACAAAACAAATGAGGATAAAATTAAGCCAAACAAAAAAATTTGTTTAGTTTTGCAAGTCTTCCTAAACCAGAAAATGTTGGATTTTTTTTTCTCCTCTGTAGTCATCTTATCTCTGCCCTTTCTTTTAACGATGTTTTCAGAACTAATTTGTCAGATTTTCTACAAAGACAACACTCATCCCCGGGTCTTAATTTCCTAAAAGGATACAAAATAATCAAGAAGCTCGAAAATGCTTGATTGGAGAGCAAAAATAAAACAAGCAGATACCATTGTGCCATGTAAATAAAAATACTGAAAATGGCCCTTGAGCTGCAGGGGAAGGGGGTAGGTGGGTGGGTGGAGAATTCTCCACCCACGAAACCTTCGGGGTTTATTACTCACACAAAACCTTTCCACGCTGCAGGCTAGCAAGAGGTTTATTCCTGGTTATCCTCTGAGCAACCCGCCCTGGGTCTGAGCCAACCTGACCGGGCTCCATTCAGCAATGCTGTGGAGAAAAGGACCCAGGGAGGGGACCCCGCCTTCTCTTTTCTTGCAGCAGAACGACGGGCTGCCGGCTGGACACACGCCTGGCAGATGGCATTTCAAAGGGTTTTCAGGAGCCATCTGGGGTGGGTACAATTATTACAAACCACGCTTCTAACAAAGCCAGAAGGGTTATTTCCTGACAGAAGAAGAGTAAAACAAATTCTACCATGTTTCTCAGGGACCGCATATTAAAAAAAAAAAAAGCCACTAAGCTGACAAACCGAAGTTTTCTCAGCCTACAATACTGCCTTCTGTTTGTCTAGAAATTGGGCCAAAAGCATCCTGCAGTTATTAGCTTTAAGCTAATAAACACAGTGCCTCCCCCCTCCACCTTACAAAAGAAAAAAAAAAAAGATTATCAAACACTGGGAAAAGAATAAAAGCTTCCATTTCTTGGATGTTTACTTACGTCCCAGGCAAGATGTTCAACACTTAATCAATACTATTGTAGTCAATCTTCACGAGAAACACGGAAATAAGAATTACCACCACTCTCATTTTATTGGTGAGGAAGCTCAGACTCAGAGAGGTAAAGTAACCTGCCCAAGGTCACATAACAAGTAGGGTGGACACAGCCATGAGCTGAACACAGTCTGACCTGTAGCATCCCTTGCTCTAAACCATTGCTGTCCAATAGAACTATGTGCCTTGACAGAAACACTCCATATCTGTGCTGTCTAGCCACATGTGGCTATTGAAAAGTGGCCAGTGTGGCTAAGTAACTGAATTTTAAATTTTATTTAATTTTAATTACTTTAAATTTAAATAGCCACAATGTGGCTAGTGGCAACTGGGGTTCGCCAGTACAGCTCTAAACCATGAGAGTATTTTAGTTGCTGCTTCACACTATGTTCAGTACCATGCTGCAAAGCACTTTTAGTTGTCAAAATAAAAACAAGAAACATATATTAAACAATAAGACATCTTGAACTGGTACAAGAAAATCTTCCTCTTTAAAAAAAAAAAAAAAAAACCTCTTATTTGCTTTGGAAATGATCTAGTCAAACTCTATGCTTTGTCCTAAAAATTCTATTTGCTTCCTACTGGCTGTGGTCTCTTGAAAAAGATCTCCTTAGATATTTGTGGTAGCATGGTTTGTAACAAACAAAATAAGACCACAACAAAAGCAGCCCTCCAACACACAGAAAATCAATGTCCATGAATATGAGAATGATTGAATGAAATTTGGTCCGGCCACCCTCAGGAAAATGTCTTAGCTACGTAATGGTAAATGGTAAAGAATGATTAGATCTGCATTCTGATACCAGAATGAATGCCTATAATGTGCACTGAAGTGATACAAACAAGTTAGAGAATAAGACATAAATGATCGCTGCATTTCACTGACAAATAGAAAAGGGAAGCCCTGTGTGTGTTGCATGTTTTATGACTTCGTATTCACATAGTTCAATGGGTGGAATGATATTAAACCCTTAAAAGAGGTAACCTCAGGAAGGTGGCTTCAGAAATGAGAAGAGATGAAATGATCATTTCTTTCTTTAAATACCACTCATATTCTGAATTGCTGAATTGTACTAATGGGCATGTAGTTGCTTTGGCATTTTATAAACTAAATAAAATAATAATTTAAGAAATATTTTAAGACCTGATTCTTGGGCATTCTACTTAAATATCTTCAGTATTAACTTAGTCCTTGCAAACATGCAAAGGAATTATAGGCTCCACACAAACAGCATATTCTGTGGTTTCCCATCTCACAGTAAGCCAGCATCAAGGTCAATAACAGTTGCCTTTAGGTAGGAATAGGAATATACTACAAGTGGAGGAGAAGGTGGTACTATTTTCCACTTGATTTTATATTTAAACCTCAAACTGTTCATCACTTAAATAGAGTCCTTTTAAAGTGTTAAAGTACCTATAAGATTTGCACCCAAATAGTAAATACTATCAATTCTTTCTACCACTAGATCATAACTTAATTAATTTGAGCCATGCCCTACTGAATGTCTCAGAATGAATTAGCAATGCCTCCAAAGTTCGCCCAGTAAAGCTTAAGTGGCTCCTTGCTTCTTATGCACATTTTATGGTTCATAAACTTTTAGTGTACCTGGCTTCAGTGACCCTGGCTGAGGAAATCAGAAAGTGACCTTCCTTATCATCAAACTCCACAAATCATAGCTAGAGAAAGGAAACTGGACTGGGAGATCATTTTCTCTCCTTATTCTAGAAATTCTCTTGAAATACCCATTTGAGGCAGCAAAAGCGTCCTAGCGGTGAAGCACGGATGAGCCATTGCCTCCTGCTTATGTTCCCAGCACCACCAGGTTTCAAGACAAGCCATCTATGTTGAGATCTCACTTAGCAACTGTCCACATGGTCTCAAGGCCAGATTGTTAATAAGGAAATCATCACCGCGTAAGATTAAATTGTCAATACCCAGTGATAGCACCTGCTGTGAAATTAATCTAGGTCCTGCTTATCAAAATCTAACGGGATTTCTGACCGGGCATGGTGGCTCACGCCTGTAATCCTAGCTCTCTGGGAGGCCGAGGCAGGCAGATTGTTTGAGCTGAGGAGTTCCAGACCAGCCTGAGCAAGAGTGAGACCCCGTCTCTACCAAAAATAGAAAGAAATTAATTGGACAGCTAAAATATATAGAAAAAATTAGCCGGGCATGGTGGCGCATGCCTGTAGTCCCAGCTACTCAGGAGGCTGAGGCAGGAGGATCGCTTGAGCCCAGGAGTCTGAGGTTGCTGTGAGCTAGGCTGACGCCACGGCACTCACTCTAGC
>CAUYSK010021431.1:0-29066 GCA_963575035.1 Avahi laniger
TTCTATACCTAGCCAAATATTTAATTGAGGGTAAAATAACGACATTTTGGGCTCTGTAAGGAACAAAGAGTGCAATGTGCACCACCCAAATGATGGACATATTTGAAACTCGGACTTAGGGAGGGAGGTGGGGGCAAGGGCAACATATGTAACAGAAATATCTGTACCCCCATAATATGCTGAAATAAATTAAAAAAATTTAAAAAAAAAAAAAGTTTAATTTTCGAGCATCCCTTTTTAGGAAGCAACTAGAAGATACAGTATTCCTGAAACATACTGAAGGAATATATGAATAAGCCAGAAAGGGAAATGATATGGGACAATGGAATTAGTTGCTTCAACATTGGAGAATGCAAGAGAAATCCTCAGCATGACAACTAAGAATCTAGTCTAGAAAGCAATCAGAACATACTTGATAGAAGGACAAATGGCTGAAGGAGAAAGGTCTCCAGGAGATGGAAGTGAGGGATTGGAATTTACAGATTATATGATACTTTGATCATCTGGGAAAATTGCTGCTAGGTGTCTGAAAAGTCTGTTAGCACATCTGAAAAAAGCTATAGGTACATAAAAAACAAAGCAAATGGGGAAAATGCAATTACTGCACTAACTGTTGGGGGGAAGGTATTATAGAAACAAATATAATCAAAGTACACCACTCAGCAGTGAACAATATTTAACAATCCTAGCAATGCTAGCATTGACTATTGATTTAACCAAAAATTGTATTAGGAAGTTAGGAGAAGTAAAAGTGGTAGAATAAGAGAAATGAATCATCAACTACCAGAATAATAGGAAAAACTAAACAGATACTGCCTGAAGTTCAAATTGATGCATCAATAAATGACAGAGTAAGCACATTGGAATCTGGCTTACATACATACCAGAAGAATGCCTAAGAGTTCAAAGTGGCTGCCTCTGAGGAGCAGGACTGGGAAGGGGATGCAGGGAGGGCAAGGCCTATTGTGTTTCTGTTAAAAGCCTTTTAGTACTAAGGGCTTTTTTTTTCTCAGCTTTATTCAGGTAAGACTGATATCCGCCAAACTGAATATGTACAAAATGTACATTTTGACAGGTTTTGAAATCATTGCCACAATTAAGGTAATATCCATCACCACCAAAAGTTTCCTCTTGCCTCTTTGTAATTCTTCCCTCTCTTCCATCCTCTTGTTCATCTCCTCAGTAACCTCTCACCCCCTGGCAACAACTGCTATGTTTTCTATCACTACAGAGTAGAATTTTCTATAATTTTATCTAAGTGGAATCACATAATATGCTTTCTTTTTTTGTCTGGCTTCTTTCAATCAACATTATTATTTTGGGATTCATCCACATTGTTCCACATATCAGTACTTAGTTCCTTTTAATGGCTGAGTAGGATCTGTTTATCCATTCACTAGCTAATGAACAGTCTGAAGAGCCCATGGGACATCTGCGTGTGAATATGTACTACTAGGAGGTTAAATAAAAAGAGCTATGCAGGTGAGAGACTTTAGGTTAAGGATGAATTAGAAAGTCGTCAGTATAAGAATGGTCACTGAAATAACTGATTGAAATCACCTAAAGAAAACATGTAGCATAAGAGAAGAAAATTCTGATTCAAGGGGAGTGAGCTGAATCTACATACCTGCGGTCCGTGGCCTATTAGGGATCTGGCTGCAGAGCTCTGCCAGCAACCCCTCATCCCCCACCCCACCCGTGGAAAAATTATCTTCCATGAAACTTAGGAAGCGGGGGTTGGGAGTGGTGGCGCACAGCAGGAGGTGAGCGGTGGGCCAGCGAAGCTTCATCTGTATTTACAGCCGCTACCCATCGCAGGCATCACTGCCTGAGCTTTGCCTCCCCCACCTCCCCGATGAAACTGGTCGCTGGTGCCAAAAAGGCTGGGGACTGCTACTATATATATTAGCATCTCCTTCCTTTCCAGATGCCATTGAAATGAGAGAAAAGGTTTAAAAATTAAAAAAAAAAAATCCATAGATGCACTAAAAAAAAGAAACAAACCAAGGGAAGTTCTCATGAGTGAACTATCAACTTTCAGAACTTTCTGGAAGGTAAGAAGGAATGAGGAGTTCTTTCAGCAGTATGGCCAACTAAATATTTCCTGCCACAACACATTCAGGTTCTGGATAAATTTCAACAAACATACTTTAAAATGCATTGCTGAGCACTGTATACACTGCATAAAATCACCTTAAAATATATAAAGCAAAAAGCAACAAAACTACAAGGAGAAATGTATGATTCCATGGTAATAATGAGAAATATCAATACATCTTTCTTAGTAAATGAAAGGTCAAGCAGACAAATTAGTAAGTAAATATAAGATTTGATTAGAGCACCACAGTTAATAAGTCCTATTTAAAGGGCACATACAGAACCCACACCCAACAATTAGACGGTAGCTTTGGAGGATGTTGGGCCAGTGGAAAGTCCACCCTGCCCTGATGGGGCAATGTGACTGAGCAAAGACAGGGCTGCCACAGTTGGTACATTGTATCTCTCTTACTTGAATGATGCCTGACCCTTTGCCACCTAACAGGAACTTGTTGGAGAGCCATCAGCACAGTACTTTTCAAAATTTCCTCTATCCTGAGAGGGAGAATGCCCAGACCGTGGGAGAATCCTCCTCTGAGACCAAGGTGAGAGAAGGGGAGCCATGGACAACTGGTAGCGTTTACTTCTTTGCTGACTACCCCCCAAAAACCTAGCTCCTAAATTTTTTGAGTGTCTGGTAATCAGATCCTTTCAGAGAAAGAATTAAAATACATTGTGTTTAGTTCTAACTCAGAAGCCGTTTTGCAATAGCCATGATAAACTGATGGTCAGCGCTTAAGAACTAATTGTCCAGTTCAAGAGCAGGCAAAATATAAGTAATACATGTACTTTTGCTATACAAAAACAATTTTCTTGTCTTACAGGGCAAACATGACAAGTCACTTCTCTCATTTAATTCTTCTGCAGCACCAATGATGCTTAATCCAATAATGCTGATGCTCCTGTACTGCATAAAGGATAAAATGAATGTTGAAAACTCAAATAAAATACTTTCAGAGGCCAGAGAGGTAAATTCAAGACAATACGAAGTAGTTGGGTAGCAGCTGCTACTCAACTCCAGCAGACTATTATTTGCAAATGTGGACAAAGAACTGTCAAGTATTATCAATTTTTCACAAGAAAAGAGAACCTAGATTTTTTGTGTAAAATCTCCCAAATTTTAGATTGTAACATTTTAATATATACATTTAAAACACTGTGTAGGACAAACAAATGTCTTCAGGTCAGATCCAGCGTGGGCCACCAACTTCCAAGTTCTATTACAGGCCTAATAGACTTAAAGAATTTTAGATTTGGAAGGGACCTGAGAGAACCTTTAAGTTACTTATTTTCAAAGTGTATGTGTGTGTGCCTGTGCACGCACCTATGTACATTTTGCCAAGCAACATTTTCTTTAGATAGGAAGTTATGAAGAAGCTCTATAAACTAAATAAATAAAGGCAAGGCCTCTCTGGTAGAAAAGGAAGCCCTCCCTGCTGAGATACCTTGCAGGTATCTTCCCTACCGTGACCTCCAGAGATCACAGTTTGACAACCACTGACCTGATCCAAACCCTTAGCTCACAAGTGAGAAAACTGAAGCCAATTTATTTTTTTTATTTCAGCATATTATGGGGGTACAGATGTTTAGGTTATGTATGTTGCTCCTCCCCCCAAGTCTGAGCTTCAAGTGTGTCCATCCCCCAGATGGTGCGCATCACACTCTGTGTGTGCATATACTCGTCCCCTCCTCCCCCCTCCACCCTGCCCGACATCCAATAAATGTTATTCTTATATGTGCACTTATGTGTTGATCACTTAATACCAATTTGATGGTGAGTACATGTGGTGTTTGTTTTTCCATTCTTGGCATACTTCACTTAGTAGAATGTGTTCTAGCTCCATCCAGGAGAATACAAGAGGTGCTATATCACCATTGTTTCTTAAAGCTGAATAGTACTCCACGGTATACATATATCACATTTGATTAATCCACTCATGTATTGATGGACACTTGGGTTGTTTCCACATCTTTGCAAGTGTGAATTGTGCTGCTATAAACATTCGGGTGCAGGTGTCTTTTTTATAGAGTGTCTTTTGTTCTTTTGGGTAGATGTCCAGTAATGGGATTGCTGGATCAAATGGTAATTCTACTTGTATCTCTTTAAAGTATCTCCATATTGCATTCCACAGAAGTTGCACTAGTTTGCAGTCCCACCAGCAGTGTATGAATGTTCCTATCTCTCCGCACCCACGTCAACATTTATTGTTTTGGGACTTTTTGATAAAGGCCAGTCCCACTGGAGATAAGTGATATCTCATCGTGGTTTTGATTTGCATTTCCCTGATGATTAGAGATGTTGAGCATCTTTTAATATGCTTTTTGGCCATTATTCTGTCTTCTTTTGAAAAGTTTCTGTTCATGTCCTTTGGCCACTTTTTGATAGGGTTGTTTGATTTTTTCTTGCGGATTTTCCTGAGTTCTAAATAGATTCTGTTTATCAGCCCTTTATTGGATGTTTAGCATGCGAAAATTTTCTCCCGTTCTGTAGATTGTCTGTTTGCTCTTGTGACAGTTTCTTTTACTTGTAGCTCTTTGGTGATGCCATGGTAGTCAAAGTAGACTCTGTCATCAGTTACGCAGC
Organism: Avahi laniger; assembly: GCA_963575035.1. NCBI lineage: Eukaryota > Metazoa > Chordata > Mammalia > Primates > Indriidae > Avahi > Avahi laniger. The sequence goes on from CAUYSK010021431.1 coordinate 4,682, forward strand.
ACAGAAGAAATCAATATTTATGCCTACTTCTAATCCAGAATACAGCAAATGCAATTACCTTAAAATGTCTGCCTTCATGTACTAAAATAATGTTCAAACAATCCATGCACTTTAAAAGAAATAGAAATAAATATTTGAAATAGCTCTAAGAAAGAAAATGTTATATAGCATTTATTATTTTAAAGTTCTCTTTATGTGGGTTAGTTTCATTAGCAAGCATTGCTACACATCAGAATAATGTTTTTTATTTGCCTCCTTATCCCTTAGTAACATATAGAGCTACTTCTTGATATTTTGGTTTTAAGCATTCTGATGTTAACGTTGACTTTATCTACCTGATTTCTACGTGGAGTTCCTGTTCGCAAGTGTGCCTGTTGTCCTCCAGGCGAGATCCTCTGTTTAACCCTGTCGAGAAAAGAAACCTCCAGGCTGCTGCTGTGTGGTAGAGTTTAGTCACCTGGCAGTATAGAATAGCGGAGGTGTCTGTGAGTGTAAGTGATTCTCAAACAGACATTCAGCTAAGCCTATTATTGCCCTACATTTGCTTCCACTCGCAGAAGGGCCAGACAATATTTCTGAGGCTCTGCAGGAGGGAATAGGGGCGTGGGTGATTTTGCATTATAAATCCGGTTGTATCTCTGCTTTTGCCCACTGCAGCCTCAGCTTTCCTGGCTCTGCTAAGTCAGTTGTCATTCATATTTCTTCTTTCCAGCTGCCTGTATTTGGATGGTATTGTTTGGCTCTTGTTCTCTTTGTCCTTGTGGGTTTATACCTTATTTTTAAAAATCCATTTACTATCACTGCAGTCAGCCTTCAGGAGGGAGCTGAAAAATGCATGTGTTCAATACTTCCTCTTTAACTGGAAGTCCTTCAGCTCATTCTTTTTTAATATCTATGTCTGTATATTTTTAATATCTACGTCTGTATAATATATTTGTACAATAATACATATATATTATTTATAAATAAATAAATATCTACATATTGCATTGCTCAGTTTAAATTCTTTTTTCTTTTTCTTACAGATAATAGCGTATGATTATATAGGTTTGAAGACCACTGCTCTGCCTGACCTCTGAATGGGGCTGTCCTCCAGGCTCAGAGCTTGGCTTTTTTCTATTTGTGTTCATTCCCCCGACGTGATTTCATTTAGCCCTGATGTTGATAACCCCAAAATTTTTACTTTTAGCCCTGACTTCTCCATTTAGCTCCAGATATCCAGATATCCAGATTCCCACTTAATATCTTCACTTGGATGCCTAATAGACACCTCAAATTAACATCCAAAACAGAACGCTTGATTCCCACAATCCCACACCTCGCACGAATTGCTCCTCACCCAGGTCACCCCTGTTATTCAGTCAAAAATTTATATTGAATTTGATTCTGCTATGATTCCAAAGCCTGAGAATACAACACTAAACAAAACTAAAAAGATTGCGATCTTGCAGCCTACATGCCAGAGGCGAGAGGGAGGAGACAACAAATAAATTTAAAAATAAATATATGTCTTGTGTTTATATTTATTTATATTTATCTAGGTTAATTGCGATTGAGAAAAATAAAGTTAGATGAAAGAAATGGATAGTCACGGGTGTGCACGTGCGTGTGTGTGTGTGCTTTCTGTTACTTTGTTCCAGCTTCCAAAATTTTGTCATTAGTGTCTCTTTGTTTGTTCTTTGTGAGTTTATGGGCTTAAAATACATTCATAAACTGCCATTTAGTGGAGGTGGAGGAAGGTGCTAAGGGAAATGCATGTGTTCAATCCTGCATCTTTACCTGGAAGTTGAAGAGTATCTTCACAGTAAGATGATATTTGAGCCAAAATCTAAAAAAAGGTGAGGAAATAAGCCATGTAAATATCCAAAAGAAAAGTACTTCAAATTGAAGGAGCTGCAAGTGAAAAGGAGTGTGCTTGCTGTGTTCAAGGGACAGTGAGAAGTCTAGTGCTGGAGTTGAGAGGTGAGATGGAAAGGGAAGCCTGTTAGAAAGGAAGGTTAGAAAAGTGAGAAGGGACTAACTCATTTGTCAGAGGCCATGGTGAGGATATTGATTTTTATTCAGAATGAAATAGGAAGCTCTTGGAATATTTAAAGCAGACATTATTGAAGTTATGTTTGACATAAATCACTTTGGCTGTCATATAGTATCCTACAGGGAGACAAAAACAGAATCAGGGATGCTAATTAGGAGCGTATAGGCAAGAGGAGATGATGATAACTTAAACTAAAATGGTGGCAATAGATATGTTGAGAAATGATAGGATTGTGGATGCTTTGAAATTAGAGCCAACAGGATTTTACTGATGAACTGGATAATGGAAAAGTCAAGCATATTTCAAGGGTTTTGATTTGGACAAAAGAGAATTACGGTGTTCTTAAGATGATGAACACAGCAGGTGGAATGGATTTGGTGCACAGTCAGGGTAGGAACCAGAACTCAGTTGAGTATCTCAAGTTTGGAATAACTATTAAACAACTAGATGATAATGTTGAATAGTTGTTGACTGTAAAAGTCTGGGGTTTGAGGGAGAAGTCCGGGGAAGATACTAATTGGGGCTCATCAGTGTATGTACAGTATTTAAAGCCATTAAATTTACAAGGGAGTAAACGTGGCTAGAAAAGGTGAGGAGGTCCAATGATTGAGCTTTGGGAACTCCAATATTTACTGATTGGGAAGATGAGGAAGAACCAGCTGAAGAGATTGAGGAAAGAATGACTAGTGAAAGAGGAAGACCGAGACAATGTGGTGCCTGCAGGACAAGTGAAGGAAGCATTTCAAGAAGGAAGCATTTCAACTCTGTGAAATGCTGCTGAGAAGTTGAGAGTGAAATATGAAATCTAAGAAATTATCATTAGATTGACAATGTGAAGGTCATTGACAACCTTGACAAAGGTAATTTCAGTAAAATGAAAGGAGTGAACGCTAACTAGAGTGCTACAGATGCTGACTGATGATTCTGAAAGACAGGAGTTACCTGCTGGAGCAATGTTCACATGTGGGCAAAAAGGAAGGCATGCAGAGCTCCGATGGAGATGGTGGTCTTAGGTAGGAGACCAGACAATTTATCCATTGCAATTGGAGGGAAGGAAGGAGACTGAGTTTGCAATAGATTGGAAGATGTAGCCAGAGATGTGGAAGCTCACATTTGGTTGAAATAGAAAGAAAGGTCATCCATCATTGGCTAAGAAAATTGAGAGCAATGAGATGTTGGCAGATAAAGGAGAGAAGAAGGCTGGGTGCTGTGGTTCATGCCTCTAATCCTAGCATTCTGGGAGGCTGATGTGGGAGGATCACTTGAGGTCAGGAATTTGAGACCAGCCTGAGCAAGAGCAAGACTGCGTCTCTATTAAAAATAAAAAAAATTAGCTGGGCAACTAAAAATAGAAACAAAAAATTAGCTGGGTGTGGTGGCAAGTGCCTGTAGTCCCAGTTACTCAGGAGGCTGAGGCAGGAGGATGGTTTGAGCCCAGGAGTTGGAGGTTGCTGTGAGTTAAGCTGACGCCACAGCACTCTAGCCTGGGCAAGAAAGTGAGATTCTGTCTCAAAAAATTAAACAAATAAATAACAATAAAAATAAAGGAGAGAAGAAATATAAAATAGTTATCTAAGACAGTAGGAAATTATAGTAGGATTGCATGGCCAAGACTAAAGGCCACTTGACTATTTAGGTCATAAGGAGAGAACAGTCAACTTGGTCATGTGATTTTTCTCCATTCATGTTTCACTGCTCAGGTGCAGATGAGGAGTCAATGGAGATTTAGATTTGACCAGGTTTGGGGTTTTGCCAGGCACATTTGATGAAGAACTGCAAGGGAGCTGAAGATGTGGTGATGTGGTGAGTGTATGGTGATGGGTCATCTCAGCAAATGCACTCTCGATCACCTAGTTGCTCCAGTCAAAAACTGAGGAATCATCCTTGACTCCTTCCTTTCATCATTCCCCACAACCATTCTATTAGCAGGTCCTATTGTTACTTTCAAGGTATATCTGGAATCTATCACCTTTTCTCAATCTCCATGGCCACGACCTTGGATTAGGCATCTAACTGGTATTCCTGCCTCCATTCTTACCATGCAGCAATCCTTCCTCCACACAGCAGCCAGAGTCAGTCTCTAGCATCTTAATCAGATTACATATTCCCTTACATCGGACCTTCAGCGGTTTCCTACTGGACATTTGTTTTAACCCAGATGGTGGCCACCAAGGTCCGTGTTCCTCTGCCCACTTCTCCAGGCTCCTCAAGTACCTCTTTCTCCATGACTGCTCTACTACAGATACAATGGCCTCTTCTCTGATTCTCACATTCAAACTCTTTTTGTCTCAGACTGATGAAATTATTTCTCTTTCTGTCAGGACTGTTCTTCCTCTGGCTCTTTCAATGGCCACTTTTGCTCATTCTTCATGTCTCAGATCAAATTGTAACTTCTTCAGAGAGGACTTCCCTGAGCATTGTACTTAAAGCACCTCTACCCATGTACTCTGCATCGTATCACCTCATTTCTTTTAGTGCCCTTAAACAATCTGAAGTTACCTTATAGATTTCTTCACCTGCATACTCCATCTAGGATGAGGGCAGGGGCTTTGTCTCTTTCATTCTTAGTCATATTCCTAAAGGAGTGATTCTCAAACTTACTCATCTCAGGAAGTTCACACTCTAAAAACCACTCAAAAGTCCAAGGAACTTTTGTATATATAAGTTATATCTATTATTATTTGCTATTAGAAATTGAAACTAAGACATTTAGACTCAACTGACTAACACTTAAGTACATATATAGTAGTAACAGTCATCAGGTGTCAGGCAGGTTGTTGGGGAGAGGAGGGAATGGGTATATTCACACCTAATGGATGTGGTGTGCACTGTCTGGGGTATGGACATGCTTGAAGCTCCGACTCGGGTGGGGCAAAGGCAATATATGTAACCTAAACATTTGTACCCCTATAATATGCTAAAATAAAAAAATTTTTATGGATTCCTTTACTTAAAAAGAATGATAATAAACTAATTATTATGTTGGCTTACATAATAAGCCAATAAAAATGTTAACATAAATAACATTCTTATGAAAAATAATTCTATTTTCTAAAACAGAAAAAATAGTAAGAAGAGTATTATTCTTCATTTTGCAGATCTCTTTAATGTCATGATTAATAGAAGGCATCTAGAGTCTCAAATCTGTTTCCATATTCAATCTGTTGTGATCTGCTGTGTGGACTGAAACATATGAAGACAATCTGTCCTCACACTGACATACAGTTGGAAAGGGAAAAATGTATTACAGACTTTTTAGATAGTTGTATATACCTTCTTTGATACTACACTGAAGCTCCACAAGTAGCACTTTCTTAAAGGTTAATTACAACATGGAATCTGAAAACATATCAATTAACTTTTTCACTGTGCATAAATTAACTGGTCTACTTTGAGATTTGAATGGATTTTTTACCTAAGCATGGTTTTGTAACTTAATACATTGGTCATTTGGAAAATATTGGTTTACTAGTTTATAAAGAATTTTAAAATGTTGACACATTTTATTACACAATATCAAAAAATCACATTTATTCTGATCTCATCAAAGAGTCATTAAGTATTGGGAAGCTGTCAGCTCATAGTAGTGAATAAAAATTTTCCAAAATTCTGATTTTCATTTGAAAGCTCTACTTTTTTATTGGCATCAAATATTGCCAGTTGCTTATTTTGAAATGACAGACTCACTTTTTTCATTTTTGAAAAAGTGTTTGCAAAATATCTAAGTCGGAATAATCATAGTTGTCAACCAGTTGTTCTTTCAAGTAATAATGATGTCCCATGAAGAAACGTTGCTAATTTGGCTTGCAAATAATGGCAAAAGATTTTTTTTTCTCAAAAATGACCACTGTAACTTCAGTATGCATACTTTCCATTTTGTCACAAAATATTAAAAAGACTTAAATTCAAGGGTTGAGATTTAATAAAATTAATAATTTTTACTGTCTCAGTAAGGCTATTCTTAATAAATAAAACTGGTGTTATTTTTTTGTTGTGAGTGCATGTCAGTGAAGGACACAATGACTATTGGTACAGTTTGGTGCCACTGTCTTGATTCATGCTGAGACGTGAGCAGTATTACCCACCATGGCTTTTGTACCATCAATGCAAATGTCGACACAGTAGAAAAATAATATTTTAGAATTGTTATGAATACATTACATAGTTCTCATCTCACAGACCCCCTGAAAGGGTCTCAAGATCCTAGGAATCCACAGATCATACTAGAATACATGACAGCCTGGTACATAGTAGAAAGTTATTAAACATGTTGTAATAAAAATGAGCAACTGGATTATTCTATTACTCAAGTCTATTACTACTGATTCTGCAATTACTTTTTCTAAAAGTAATTGTCTTAGAATTTATCATTTTTGAGAAGAATTTTATGAGAGAAAAAATAAGGAATCAATTAATCAAAAATGCATATTAACGTCCATCTTTACACAGAGTTGTGTAGACACTGCACAGATCATGTTGAACAGACCTTCTTGTCTTGACAAGTTTATAAACACTGCAGACATAAAAGTCATAAACAAGGCTAATATTGAACATGTACATTAAATTAGTTAATCATGTCAACTTGTAGAGGGATAACCACCTATTAGATGAGATATCATTAATAGCTAAGTCCTCTAGGAAGAAAATTTAAAACCCTACTAAATGACATTAAACAAGATCTGGATAAATGGAGAGCCACATTTAAGTGAAATGACTTAACAATGTAAAGATGTTGAGTATCCTGAAATTGCTCTGTAAATCCACTACAATCCTGATCCAAATGTCAGTTGTAGTAGACAAACAGATGAATGGAACAGACATAAGGAATAGACCAGGGAATAATAGCCGTACTATAGAGGGAACTCCTGGAATCAATACGACTGAAAACCCTAGATGGGAAAGACGGAAAAAATATATGAATAAATAACAAGCATATTATCTCAGTAAGTAGACAAGAAAATTAACAATGAGATATTACTTTATACCTATCATGTAGTGAAATATTGCCCAGTTTGATAATGCTAAGTGTTGATGGGGAAATGAGAATCCTCCATAGTTGGCTGCTGCCATTTTGAAGAAAATCTGGCAAAGTCATTGTGCATGTACTATATGATTATTTGATCCCACTCCAAAAGAGAAAAAATCCTACAAAAAGAACATTTAATATATTTTTTCACAACATTGTTTATACAAACAGGGAATTTAAAACAACCTCAGTATCACTAGAGTAATATACAAGAAGGTGGCTGTGGATAAAACTAGTGAATACTGCACAGCAATTAGAAACAAAGTAGATCTTTAAAGAGTAATGCTTTGTGAAAATGGAAGAAAAAGGGTAAGCTCTAGTTACGTAAATTTTAAAATATACACACTCAAAATGACACTGCATATCTCCAAAGATGTATAAATTTAAGAATACATGTGTTGGGCAGGGGGAATGTGATAACAGAAACAAATCAATTTAAAATGCTTTTTTTGCCACGCTCAGATTAGTGATTAATGGTGATAATTTGCCATGAATCAGAGTCTACATTTATCCCACTCTCCTCTTAAAAATAAAAAAAGGAAGCCAGGCATGGTGGCTCATGCCTATAATTCTACCACTTTGTGAGGCTGGGGTGGGAGGATCATCTGAGGCCAGGAGTTGAAGACCAGTCTGAGCAACATAGAAAGGCCCTGCCTCTACACAAAATTCTTAAAAAATTAGCCAGGTGATCACTTGAGCCCAGGAATTTGAGGTTGCATTGAGCTGTGATGACGCCACTGCACTGTAACCCAGGCAACAGAACAAGACCATGTTTCAAAAAATTTTTTTTTAATTTTTAAAAATTTAAAAAATTTTAAAAAGGAAAGAAAAACTACACATATTGTAGAATAGTAACAGATTCGTGTAGTCTGCATGAATTAGAAATTAGAAAAATTTGTTACCTTTCTCTTTTATCATTAATCAGGGGAATTAGCCAGAGAACTGTAGAGTTCTCAAAGACTGAAAGAAGATCTCAGTAATTTATCTTTTCTAGTTCCCTGATTGCAAGTATATCTGCTCCTTGACCATACCAAATTGATTTGTGTCATTTTTCTTTGGAAAATTCATCAGCAAAGGAAACTCCACATCTTCTAATAGCCTGTTTTAATATTTAACAAACAACTCTTATCAGTAAATTCTTTCTTTTCTTTTCTTTTTTTTTTTTTTTTGAGACAGTCTCACTCTGTTTCCCAGGCTAGAGTGAGTGCTGTTGCGTCAGCCTAGCTCACAGCAACCGCAGACTCCTGGGCTCAAGCGATCCTACTGCCTCAGCCTCCCAAGTAGCTGGGACTACAGGCATGTGCCACCATGCCCGGCTAATTTTTTCTATATATTTTTTAACTGTCCAATTAATTTCTTTCTATTTTTGGTAGAGACGGGGTCTCGCTCTTGCTCAGGCTGGTCTCGAACTCCTGAGCTCAAACAATCCGCCTGCCTCGGCCTCCCAGAGAGCTAGGATTACAGATGTGAGCCACTGCGCCCGGCCTAGACTTGTCTTCTTAAATCAAACTTTTACATCTCTGGAAATGCCGAATACAATAAGTTGTTAAGTGATCTCATTATGCAGAATACATTTTTGTGCTTCTAAACTCACACAGTGCCAATTAAAAAAAAAAATTCTCTAAATTCCAGTTGTTCTCCCCTCCGTGGCTTCAAATTTCTGGAAACCGTTTATTTGATAATATTCCCACCCCCATCTCATTTTTTCCCCTACAAAACAAAACAAAAGCAGTGATTCCAATGTCTAGCTCTTCGCTTCCAAGTAACTTGGGTGAGGTCACCATGCTGAGTTTTACTCCACACAATTTTAATTGGGCCAATCTGAAAAACAAGAGCAAGATGATGCAGCAGTAGAGATGTGTGTGTGTGTGTGTGTTAGAGAAATTGGAATCATTTTTACAGAGTCATGAGTAGTTCATAGCAAAGCTGGTTGGTAAGACCTTTCGATTGTATTTGAACTTATTATTTCAACAAGCTGTTTTGAGTGCTGGCAGTGAACATTTCCCTTATTCCAGAGTCATCAGTATTGTTTTCCTATATGGAGTGCAAGTCCTCAAGGGAGGGTAGAGATGATGTTCTCTTATTCTTATCTCCCGGAAAAGAGGGGCAGGGAAGGAGGTAGAATTTAGGAGAAATGTATCAGCCCTGCAGGTTAAAGCAGTGTGATTTCGATGTGATACAGATGTAGACCAGTGAAGTTGGCAGGAGAGCTGGACGTGGATTTAAAGATATACAATCATTAAGCCGGGCGCGGTGGCTCACGCCTGTAATCCTAGCACTCTGGGAGGCCGACGTGGGAGGATTGCTTGAGGTCAGGAGTTTGAGACCAGCCTGAGCAAGAGCAAAACCCTATTTCTACAAAAAAATAGAAAGATTAGCTGGGCGTGGTGGCACATGCCTATAGTCCCAGCTACTTTGGGAGGCTGAGGCAGGAGGATCACTTGAGCCCAGGAGTTTGAGGTTGCAGTGAGCTGGGCTGACGCCATGGCACTCTAGCCAGGGAGACAGAGTGAGACTCTGTCTCAAAAAAAAAAAAAAAAATTAAGTAAAAGCACTTTAGCTGCCTGCTTTAAACCATAGCTGGGCAATCAGCGGGAGGCTGCTTTAGTGCAGGGGAGTGAGCTGCAGAGCCGCTCAGGTGAGGCTGACCCGGAAACTGACCCGGTTGAGTTCTAGAATTTGAGTAAAAGACAAATTGCAATTATGCTAGACATGAACTTATGGGAAACTAGAAGAAGGTAATCACATTTATGATCTGGAGGAAGGGAAACTGGGGAACCCTAAGGGACTCCCCTGCTCTAGCTTCTAAGAGCGCGGCTGGCACACAGTAGGTGCGAGACAGATGGTGGACTAGACGACCTTCACGTCTTGGTGCTTTCCTGGGTAGACGGCTGTGCTGATGGGGCGTAGCCGTTGTCGCCTGACCCTGGCCTGACCTTGGAGTTCCTTAAAGTAGTCTGTAAAGAGTCCTTGCACTCAAGGTCCTCCTGGGAACATTTCTCTGATATGTTAAAATAGAAGCCGGGAGCAAGAGGAGCAGACCTGAGGATTTACTGCAGCATGTAAAAGACACAGGCAGAAGAACACGGCCAAGGTCAACTCAGAGGCTTCCAGCGAGGGGCCGGCTGCTGCCTCTGGCAGGAAAACTCCCCCCTTTCCCCCACTTAACGGCGCAAAAGATCTTCCAGCGAAGGGGGCTTGAGAGCTGGGCATGGATCTTCCTTCCTCAGACTGGGCGAACAGGCGTCCACCAGGCTTTGCTTCCTGCACGCACCCAGAAAACTCAGCCTCAGGCCAGTGCCTCTTCCTTCCCCTCTCCTTTTTCTGGGGTGTAAACCCGGGGTTCTCGGATCCCCGAGGTGGATGGCAGACACGTGTGTGCCAAACGCCTGCAGCTCTGGTTGATCTTGGCTTGGGAGTGATTATTTGCTGATTGTGATGCAGAGAGGGGGCTGGGAAAGGAAGTTCACTTCTCATTCTTTCGCGGTGCGTAAGTGTATTGCTGTTGGCTCTCATTAAGTAGCTCTAAGCCAGTGATGGAAAGATGTTTTCCTTGGCAGGAGAACACATTTTATGTACCCACATACATGCTTATCTGCTTTTTGGCAGACGGCAGAAACTCCGTGGCTTAGGTCCCCTTCCTAGTCCTCTGTCTAATGGATCCTACCAATGGCCTAAGGCCCGGCTCAGTGCCTGTCTCCTATGTGAAGTTTTCCTTGACAACTCCAGCCCACACTGATTTCTGCATGATCTCGGCTCTTGTTGCAATGATCATCTTCATTACGATCAGAGCAGATTTACTGTAACGGAAAGAAGCTCAGCTTCAGGACTTGTTAGTTGTAAGGACAACTTTTGAGATCCCAGAAGGGCCCTTGCATTGGTTCGTGTGGTCATATGATTCTGGTAAATACGTAAGAGTGAGATTTAGCTGCAATAGGCTAAGGATGTTGTCTCCCTGCACTTTGATTCCCTTTCCATCGCTTTTCCCTTGAAGTGTTGTTTGGGGATGGAGAGGTCGTGGGCATTTTGGCGAATCCACCTCAGGAGAAGTTGACTTGGAGATTTATTTGTTCTGGGTTTAGTGGGATCTATTTATATGGTTCACACTCAATTTCTTAACTGTAGAGTTAAGAAATTGTCAGTTGTTGTAGGTTAGGAAGGCCTTCCAGGAACACTGGTCCTCAGTGCATGCTCACCGGCCTCACGGGTCCTGCTGTGATTTAAATGTGTCCCACTATGCCTGACACCGGAAGTACGTGGGTAGTAAAGAAGAAGCAAGAGTTGTGGCTGGGCGTGGTGGCTCGCTCCTGTAATCCTAGCACTCTGGGAGGCTGAGGGCAGGAAGATCACTTGAGATCAGGAGTTCGAGACCAGCCAGAGCAAGAGCGAGACCTCGTCTCTACATAAAATAGAAATATTAGCTGGGCATGGTGGCATGCGCCTATAGTCCCAGCTACTTGGAGGCTAAGGCAGAAGGATCACTCGAGCCCAGGAATTTGAGGCTGCAGTGAGCTATGATGACGCCACTGCCCCCCAGCCTGGGTGTCAGAGCAAGACTCTGTCTTGAAAAAAAAAAAAGGAGCCAAGAGTTGAAATGTGCAAAATGAGAAGCTAGTCTGTGGAATGTTCTTTCAATCATCAGCTATACACAATTATGAATGGACTATTTGGTTCTCATCGATGTCTAGTCAAGATAGAAATTATCTGTAGGAAAATACTGAATGATGCAGTATATACAATTGTAATGCACTATAGCACCAAACTTTTAAAACAGGAATCGGTGCAAAATAGAATTGACTAGAATTCTTGTGTTTGTAGGGCACAAAGCTGTAGCAATACTGTAAACTGTGAAGTATCATTTTTATGCATGCCAGACTACATTTTTATGTCTACCAACGTATTGGATCAGTCTGAGGCTATCTGATAGACCTTGTCCTGATGAAGCCTGGCAGTACCAAGAAAAATGACACTCAACAGCACTAAAATCACAGCAAAGCAACCTAAGTGTTCCTGTGAGAAAGCTTCTACACACATTCATCCGTACTTACTATACAGAGCATAAAAGTAATTCAATTAAACAATTATGTATCTCAATCTGATATCATGGTATTTTAAGATGCATTTGAATTGCTTTCTCTTCTTTCCACAAAAATGATTTTAAAAATTGTTGCCGTGTAAAGAGATGATCCTATAAAAACCATGCAGCCAAACACAGGAAAACAGAATAGTAGCAGTTATGTAATTTTTCAGGATTTTGTTATGTTCGTGGTATTCATCTTTTAAAAATGCGTAATTTGTTGTCATTTCATTTTTCAATCTGAATAAATATTCACTTTCATGCCTAATTCTGTACTCCTATTTTGAATTCTTTTCCTTAAAGAGTCCCCTTCCTCCATAAATAAGCTTCACGACCCACGGATCCTGAATCTGACCCTTGACCACAGTTGAGCAGGGTCTGATACTATTCTTATGAAAATCACTGAATTTAGAAAGCAGCCGTGATAGTTCATGCTTGGGGACAGGGTTTTCAGCGATACACAGATTTGTGTGGAAAGTGAACCGGGGTCTCCCGGCACTCCTGACTCCCCAGGTCTTACCGCTGTTGACCTGATGTCATCCTCTGAGCTTTTTCTTGCCAGCTCCCTGTGGTTAAGTGTGGCTTTGGAGCAAGCTGCCTGGGTTGACTCCTGCCTCTGCCCCTGTGGCCTTGGGAAGACTGCTAAGTCTGTTAGTGGCTGCTCCGTAAAGGCAGGGTTTGATTGCACTGCACCCATCTCTTAGGGGTGCTGGGAGGAGAGTTTAGGGCTCAGAAGAGCATCCAACATCCTGTACTGGTTGTATGTTAGTTCTGTTTGGAACGTGTGTATATTACAGTCTCTTCGTAGTTATTTCATGTGCCTAAGCATATTGGTCCCCTCCTCACAAGACCGTAAACTCAAGACTGGAGACTAATGGAAACTGTCTTTAACATCTCCTCCTAATTCCTCAGAAACGCGTGGCCGTGAGCGCCATCTAGCTGCGTTGGCTGTGGTTCTACTGATCACCTGGCGCCACCTGGCAGACCTGGCCCAGCACGTCATCAGATTTGTCAGGAAGTGGAGGACAGCCGTGGCCAATATATCGGGAGGGAGGCCCTCGTGAGAAGTTAGAGACCCGGCAGACACAAAGGGTATCTCTGCAGGGAGATGATGTGGAAGCCCACAGGGAAATAGAATATCTGGGGATTCATACAAAACTCTTAAGGAGCACAAAGCAACGCCGTTTCCGTAGCGCATGGAAACAGCGCTCAGAAGTGCTGCTAAAACCGGATCTTCAAGACAGGTACGGTGACGAGGTAGAAAAGGGAATGGGTGGAAATGAAACCTTTCCAAGATAACGTGGCCCCAAAATTACCTACAAGAACAAAGAAAGGCTCAGATGATAAAAGATCAAAGGACAAAGATTTTTCAGGTATATACTTTATCATTTTAAAAGACTTTCTTTAGGAAACAAATACTGATAGATTAATCCATCATAGACTGTGTAATGGAATATACAATAGTTACTCAGCACTCCATTCATAAGCTGATATTTAGTGAAAAAAAAAGCCCATTGCAAAACAGTATGAACCCAATTTTGTTTAAAAAAAAATACATAAGTACACAAGACTAGAAAAAAGACTGGATAGAAAAATAGTGAAATATGAACTGTGGTTATTTAGAAGAATATAGTTATGAGGGAAGCTTTTGTTCCCTGTGCTATTACGTAATCTCCCCATTATAATAAATATGTATTATTTCTGTAATTAGGACAAATACGCCTATTTAAAAATTATTTAAAAATGTGCCTAATTAGATATCTACTTTTAATTGAACTTAGTTATTTGCATTCTTGTTTCCATAATAAATTTTTCCATTATTTGGTCTAATATTAAATCGTAATTACAGAGTTTAAAAAAAGCTTGCAGCTGAAGGCTCATGTCTACAATGCCAGCACTTTGGGAGTCCGAGGTGGGAGGATCGCTTGAGGCCAGGAGGTGGAGGCGGCAGTGAGCTGTGATTGCACCACTGCGCTCCAGCCTGGGTGACAATATATATGATCCTGTCTCTAAAAATAATAATAATAATAACAGTAATATTTTAAACTTCTGTTCAAGAAACCCTATTATAAAGAAGGTTAAAAGATAATCAAATCAGAGAAAAATATTTGCAATGTACGTGACAAAGGTTTTGAGGTCCTTAACATCTAAAGAGTTCCCACAAATCAATGAGAAACTGATTTTCTTAAAAATAGGAAAGTGTATAATAGACAACTCACTAAAGAAACTCAGATAGTTATTGAACATATTTAAAAAACCAATCTTAAAAGTAATTGTAAAGTGAAAATTTAAAAAACACATTGTTGCCAGGCATAGTGGCTCACACTTGTAATCCTAGCACTCTGGGAAACCAACATGGGAGGATCGCTTGAGCTCAGGAGTTCCAGACCAGCCTTAGCAAGAGTGAGACCCAATCTCTACTAAAAATAGAAAAATTAGCTGAAGTAGTGGTGTGCACCTGTAGTCCCAGTTACTCGGGAGGCTGAGGCAGGAGGATCGCTTGAGCCCAGGAGTCTGAGGTTGCTGTGAGCTAGGCTGACACCATGGCACTCACTCTAGCCTGGGCAACAAAGGGAGACTCTGTCTCAGAAAAAAAAAAAAGTACACCTTTAATCCTTTCCTGGTATGTCCCATCTAAAAGCTTCACGCCTGTTTGTGTTTCCCTTTTGGGGTGGCCATTTAGAGGCTTCTCTGGGTTTCTGGGAGCAGAGATGCAGGAGCAAAAGCTGTCTCTGAAGCACTCGGCTTGCTTTAGTTCTGTGGCCTTCGTGGTCCTGCACTGGCCTCTCTGCAGACCTGAACAACGCAGGCACCTCTGGGAGAGGTGAAGGCCTTCGGAGAGGTGGGGGGGAGCAGCCAGGGCTCAACTGGACTCCCAGCTGCTGGGAGTTTGCTTAAATAATCTGTCTTTTCTTCCCTACGCCTTCTGGCACGTGTAGACTCTAAGCGACCTGAAGACAAGGGGCCCAGCGGGCTCCAACACTCCCCAGAGCATGGGTCGGAGCAGCGAGCTCACAATCAGTATTGATGCCTTGAACCCTGTCTTGTGTTTTCTTTGGAATTGGCTTTCTTTTCGCTTTATGCCATTAACATTTTGTTTTAGCTTTTTTTCCTAAGAACGGAAAGATCCAGTAGTAATGGATTTGGGGCACAGAAATCCAGAGTTCTCTTTTTTTAGGGTTTCCCAACCTCAGCCCTTTGGACATTTTGGGCCAGGTAATTCTCTGTTGCGGGGCCTGTGCTGCGTATTGCAGGACGCGTCTCAGCGTCCCCGGCCTCTGCCCACGAGATGCCTGTAGCGCATCCCACCCCCAGCTGTGACTCCAAAAATATCTCCAGATATGGCTGAGTGTCCCTCGTGGGGCACCACCCCGCCCCGGGCTGAAAACCGGTGTGTTAAAGCGAAGACCCTAGGCGATCACCGATGATGGGGGCTGGGGCGGGGGTGGGGGAGGAGTCAAGTGTGCAGGGGAGAGGCCGGAGAGAGGCATGAATTGTAGCACATGAGATTTTTATAGTATGTTAGATCTGTTTCCCCTCGACCCCAGGAACAGAGAGGCAGAGTCACCGAGGCTGCAAATGGCAAAGGAGTTTATTTGCTAGCTCGAGCTGGGGTCCAAGTCCCAGAGCACCAACGCAGTGGCCTACCTATGAACCAAGACCCCGCCCTGGGCTAAAAGTGAAGCTTTTATACCTTTCTGCACACGACACGCAGGTTTCACACGACACGCTGGGCACACCATCCCCCTCCACAGTTCCCTTAGTTCATTCGTTCCTTTAAAAGTGGCTGATCGTGTTAGCTCCTGATTGGTTGGTTCAAAGCTTCGGGATTTTTCTCGCGGGCGCTGGTTGTGGTCAGCGTCATTTCGGGGAAACCGAAACTTAGGCCTACTCCAGGAAGTTCAGCCTGTCATGGAGTCACTCCTGCTCTTATTCCTGTTTTCCATTCCGATTAACTATATTTAACAAACAACTAAAAGCAAGCAGGATCACAGAAGCAAATAGCACCAGTTAGAATCTAAAAGAGCACATTTTCCTCTAATCTTAAGCAATTCGTCTCACACGAAACAAAGTACATTCTCCTACTATCAATTCCTGTTTTTCAAGTCGATATTGAGAACTTTCTGGCAAACGGTAAGATCCTGAAATGTATTGCTTTTGGTCTCAGAAATTATAGAGACGAGGACCGAGAGCTAGCCGGACACCCTGTGACGTGGAGAGCAGGCCTGGTTCAGGCACTTAGCATCACTTAGCAGCTCTGGGCCCATTTCCTCGCCTGTCAAACGGCTAATAGCATCTTCCTCCCCGGAGCTGATAAGAAGATTAGAGGTAGGTGTGGAGATATGTATATAAGCTACTTAGCGCAGTGCCTGCCATCAAGCAGGGCCCTAGAAAATATTAGGGGTTGCTGTTACTATTATTAATATCAGGTCTTACGTTGGTACCTTCCTCCTGGGAGCTCAGAAACTAACAGCAGGCCACCTGACGCCTTTTTGACTCTATCATCCTAATTGAAATCTGTGTGCGCATTTGGGACTAAAAATGCAATTGTCTAGAAAGCAACTTCTGCTTAAACTGTCACAGAAAAACTTAGCACAACAGTGTAAATATTTCTCTATTTCAGCCCATGTGTATTTGAGATGGTAGCCTATTCCTGGCAGGGAACACTAAATACGTATTTAACAGCCGAAAGGACCCACCTAGGCAGATACTTTAGGTCTTCAGAGGGGAAAACAGCCTTTCGGTATAGAAATGCTTCATTTATTATTTTTTATAATTTTTAAAACAATGAAAATACAATGTAGCAGCCCTTTGCTGGCTTGGATCAGACCAGCCACTGTTTCTCGTGCATGGTGAACATACAGCCTTCAAGCAACCAGTTAAGTGCGTAATTGTGTTATTCCCTTTTCACCAAGGAAAAAAGTGAGGCCCAAAGCCACACAGCTAAGTGGCAGAGTAGGAGTTTGAACTTAGATATTCTGCCTCCAAAGCCTGTGCGCTGCACACAGCTCACATCGCACGAAGGCTGAAGGGAAACCTCCCGGAGACATTATCAACATCCGACGACCATTTCCCGATTTATTAACCGCTTGTCCATATTCTCCATTTTATTTTCTTCCACACACATTGTTGGTATTCCATTTAATTTCAATTCTTCTCATCTTTTTGTTCAAGAAATGTCTTACTCGTATTTTAATACTATATTTAAAACATCAGACACAAGAGAGTCCTTCAAAAGAAAAGGCGCAGAGGCTGTCTGAAGAAAGTGCTTAGACAATGGTCTTTACCTCCTACAGCTGAGTGTGATTTCCCCCCAGATGTTACTCTAGTAACGTGTTATGTTAATTCTTGGTGTTTCGGTACCAATATTAGCTGCACCAAAATGCAAACCTGGGGAGCTGATCAATTGGTAAACATGCCCTGTGGCCTGTTGGTCTTCATCAATAACTATGCTAATTGAGCTGATAGAGCACAAGGCCACTGGATTCTTTGCATATTCAAAGCTTCCAGCCTCCTCTTCCAGGGTGTCAGTTCGGGGAAGGCGGGAGGGGCTGACCGATTCAGACAGAAATGCCGGGTCACCCTTTCCTGGGGGGCAGGAAGCGAGGAGAGGCTGCGATGGATGTTCACCCAGCTGCCGCCCGCGCCTGCAAGGAAGGCCTCACCATCTGGGGACAGCTGCTTTGGTCTACTTGGGGTGTGGAGGAAGGCACTTTACTTCCTTAAGGACTTTTGCAACTTTGGGGACCAAAGCTTCGTGATTTTTAACAGGAACGGCCACTCCCTAGGCAGGTCACCAGGCGACCACGGGCAGCCCCAACGCAGGCTGGGGACTCAGGCCCCCAGAGCCAGGTCCCATCTGTCTGCTAAGGTGTCCAAAGTCTCCCAAGCAGACGCTAATCAGCTCGGCAGAGGACGCAAACAGGAGAAGCTGCAAGAGGGCAGCGACTGTCAAAATGGATATTTTAAAAGCCTCCCACCGGAGCTTGCCTCCTGTGTTCACTGGGAGCTGTTAAACTTTTTAAATGTTGAAACCATTAGCCTCATTATTGTGTCCGTCTGCCACCTTCCCTTTCGGCCTCGCCCCAGCCGCCCCCGCCCTCCCAGCCGGCGGAATCACACGCATTCAGATCTTCTGAGCCGAACTCCCCAAAATACGCTCTTCTTTCAAAATATGTTTACGTTCGAGTCACTCAAGTGCTGCGTGGCTGAGTCGAAGGCTTCAGGCATTTTAAGGAAGGAGGATAGAGAATTAGGGTGTCAGAGCCTGTGGTCTGGTGTTCTGGGGTACGCTGACCCCCCATCCAACCCTCTGCACCCCCGTCTCACCCCTGACCCATGGCCGGGGCTGTTCTCTGATATAAGGAGTCCAGAGGAACAAAGACAAAGACCGGGGAGCTCCGTGGTTCCGGAGGACCCCAGTACTGAGAGCCAAGGTTCTGGATTTTGCTGAGTTGGAACCCCAAAGAGAGCCCACCCCACTACCCTCGTCCCCCCTGGGGTCCACACCAGCTCTGCGAGGCCCAGTGCACGGTGGTCCAGAATTGCCAAGGCTTTGGAGCCAACTTGACCGTGGCCTTACACCCAACATCTGAGGGACCTCGACCAAGTCTCTTACCCTCTCCGGGCTCAGTTTTTCTCTCAGGAATAATAGTACCTAACTTACAGGGTTTAGGTGAGGATTACGTGAACAGATTTATGCATGTGCTTTTTAAATTCACATAGTATAAAACCAACCAGTTTATTTTATTTTATTTTTTTTTGAGACAGAGTCTCACTCTGTTGCTCGGGCTAGAGTGAGTGCCCTGGCGTCAGCCTAGCTCACAGCAACCTCACACTCCTGGGCTCAAGTGATCCTCCTGCCTCAGCCTCCCGGGTAGCTGGGACTACAGGCATGCGCCACCATGCCTGGCTAAGTTTTTCTATATATTTTTAGCTGTCCAGCTAATTTCTTTCTATTTTTAGTAGAGACGGGGTCTCGCTCTTGCTCAGGCTGGTCTTGAACTCCTGACCTTGAGCGATCCTCCCGCCTCGGCCTCCCAGAGTGCTAGGATTACAGGCATGAGCCACCACGCCCGGCCAAAACTAACCACTTTAAAGCGGACGGTTTGGTGGCACTAAGCACATTTATAATGTTGTACAACCACCACTTCTATTTTGAAGATTTTTCATCGCCCCCAAATAAAAACCCATCCATGTGCACTAGTCACTCTCGACTTCCCCTCCCCCAGCCCCGAAACCACCAACCTGCATTATGTTTCTATGGATTTACCGATTCTGGACATTTCCTATAAATGGAGCCACACAGTAGTTGTCCTTTTGTGTCTGGCTTCTGTCACTGAGTGTAATGTTCTGAGATTTATCCACGTTGTAGTATTATTACTTTATTCTGCTTTATGGCCGAATAATATTCCGTTGTGCTAATGTAAGCACCATGATTTGCTTATCCATTCATCTATTGATGGGCATTTGGGTTGTTTCTGCCTTTTGACTATTGTGAATAGTGCTGATAGGAATATTCGAATGTACGTGCTTTTGTAGAATGCCACGGTGCCTAAAGTGCCTAACAAACGTCAGAGAGGCAAACCAAAGTCTAGGGTCCTTTTTGGATGATTTGAAGATTCCCCGCTTCGGCAGGGCAGGATCCCACACAAAAGTTACTCACGGCTTTTTATACACGTCAGAGCTTTCCAAACCTGTGCTCATCTGAGACCTAATCCCACACACCGACACATTACAGGGGGGATGTGAGTGTGAGAAGAACATGCCAGAGCCTGCTCCGGTGTACTTGTTTGGCTGGGAGACTGCACCAGGGCCATGCACAGTTCGTTTTTCTAAGGCACTGGAAAAATTAAAATGTCATTAAGCCTCAATGAGCCTTAGAATTTCATTAAGCCTCAGTTTTCTCAACTGTGAAATAGGGTGATAGTGGGAGTGACCAATCATCCTGGTTTACCTGGGAAACTGATCGTCAGTACAGGATGGGCCCTCAGACATGGACTTCCTCTTTCTTACTTCCTACTAAAAACAAATAAATAGGAAAACAGGGAGTCGTTTGTGAAAGGAAGATAACATCATGCACTTTAATTTACTCAGCATAGATTTATTGAACACCTACTATGTGCCAGGCACTGTTCTAGGCTCTGGGGGCATAGCAATGAGCAAAGCAGACACGAAGTGGGAGGAGATAGAGAATATGTAAATAAATGTGGAGAATATATAAATAAATATGTAAATCATATATGAGCATATGTAAATCGATTAGAAAGGTGTTAGTGGCAAGTACTCTGAAGCAAAATAAAGCTAGTGGGAGGCATGGGGTGGAAGTGGGGGAGGCTGGAGTTCTGCTATTCTCCGGAGAGCGGCGTGGCCAGGATCCATTTCCTTGAGAAGGTGGCATTTGGCCAAAGATTGGAGAAAGTGATGGGAGAGCCGTGTCCCTGGGGGAGGGCAGGCCCTGACAGGGAGCAGCAAGGGACACCTCCCAGCGCAGGGGAGAGGCCGGAAGTTCAACATAAAGAGGCCGCCAGGGAGCAAGAAGGGCTGCGTGTGCACGGATCTGCGGGTAGGACTGGCCGTTCCCTGGAGAGAGCTGGGCGGCCAGGGCAGGAGTGGCAAAGGCCGCAGACGCTCCCGGCTCCGTGGACGGAAAGCCAACGTCCTGACCGTGGCCGCCCACTCCTTCCACAGCACGGAAATCCGAGCTCTCGACCCCAGCTCCAGCCCGAAAGACCCCTCCACTCCCATCCTCGTCACCCCAGGGCACGCCGCCACCCGCCGCCCGACCAGCTGCTCAGGTCGAACACTGCACTTAGGTTTCAACTCCTTCCTGAACACTCTTGCCCATCCTATCGGCAAGGGTTATGGACCCAACCTCCCCAGTAGACCCAAACCTGACAGTCTCTCTGCCCCTCGCTGCCGGACAAGTCCACTCGGGTCCCAGCTTAAGTGTCACTGGGGTTTCCAGGACCACCTAGTCTAAAGGTGCCTGACCCCTCCCCAACAAACCCATCACTCTCTATAAAATATCCTGCATCATGGTCCCTCTAACACTCAACCCTCATAGAAATTATCTCAATTTTCAGATACAAAAATAATTGGTTTATTTGTTTACAAGGCATGTAAGCTCCTTGAGAGCAGGGACCTTGTCTGTCTTGCTCACTATTGTGCTCCCCAAATCTAGAATATGCCCCACACATAGTAGGTGTTCAATAAACATCAGAATGAATGCAAGTATAGTGAGTTGTTGGGCTTACAAAACATTGTACTTTCTTCTGGGGTCCCATAGTTCTTTGTCTTCCTCTCCGTGACAGCTCGTACTACCTTAAGTCGAGTATGTGCTATGTCTCTCCAGCTCTGGCTCCACAAGGAAAGGATTTATTCTTTGCATTTGCCTCAGTAACTAACGTTTGCCCAGCACACAATAGATACTCAATAAACGCTCTTTGTATCAATGGATGAATGAGGATACACTTTCAGCTGCATGTGACAGAAACTCAAAATAACAGTGGCTTTAAAAAATATTATTTCCCTCTCATATACAGGTCTAAGCTTACACACTGGCTCTGCTGTACGAAGTGTCTAAGGGCCAAGTTTGTGCCCTCCTCTGTGTGGCCCAAGGTAACTCATTACCTCCTCTGTTTTCCTGTGCTCAGGAAGTTGGGAAAGGAAGGAGGGTGCATCCCTCTCTAAGGGGAGAACCTTGAAATTACACTTGTCATTTCGGCTCACATTCCATTGACTAGAGCTAGATCACATGGCCACTCCTAGCTGCAAAGGAGCCTGGGACTTGCAGTCTTTACTGGGAGGAAAGTTGTGCCCGGCTCACAATTGTATTCCTACTGAAGAAGGGGAGATAGGCTGCTGGGAGAAGACCCAGCATCTCTGCCACACATATCCATTATTTCATCTGATCCTATAATACCGACGGTGTTTGCGCTATGATCTTCATTTTACTGATGAAAGAATTGGCACTCAGGCTGAATGACTCAGCCAGCAACAAACAATGAGTGAGAAGCAGACTTGGATCTTGAAACTAGACCTTCTAATACCATGCTGGAGAGGGAACCACCTTGTGTGTCGTAGGGACAGCAGCTCAGCTCAGAGACAGGGAGATATGGCCACTGATCATCCCCAGTATCCTCCGAGTACCTGCTGTGTGCCAAGGCTTCCTTCCTGGGGGACGGTTACTGGGATGTACAGCCTCTCTGGGCCTTGTGCTTCCAGGGAACACAAGCCTCATGCCCAAGCCTCAGTGAGACAGCATGTCCCATCCCTCTCGGGGCCAGAGCAGCACCAGACAAGGCATGTCACGGTTCTCAAGGACAAGGCTGCCAGGCTGGGCTGCCCGGGCAGGAGGCAGGCGCTGCGGTTTCCCTGGGTGCTGGGCTTTTCCTCAGGACTCTTCATTCACCAACTTGACATTTCCTGAGCTCCAACGATGCGCCAGGCCCTGGGGACACGGCAGCGAACAACTAAAAATTCCCTCCCTCGTGCAACTTACATGCCATGGGGAGAATCAGTGAAATCAATCAATAACGAAGTAAGGGCGTAAGGCAGAGGAGACAGTAAGTGCAGCGGCCTGGAGCAGAAGCATTCATGGGGTGGGGGAAGAGTAAGAGCAGACGAGGTGAGAGAGGCCGTGGCCACGCAGGGCAGACGCGTGCAGGCTGCTTACTGCGCAATGATGCCAGCATCATCCGGCTTTGTGCTTGGATGCAGGATTGTGCTGGCTGCAAGAGCGAGCACGATTTTGTGCGAGCAAGAAGCTCTCTTTCAAATAACTCAGTCTGTGAGAAAGAGACATCCGCTGGAAGATTTGGGGCAGAGGAATGCTGGAATCTGATTTATTCCTTGGAGACTGTGTTAATAAGATTAGACAAGAGGAGCGAAGATGAAATCAGGGAGAGAAGGTAGAAGCTTTTGCAAAAGATGGTGGCTTGGCCACTTCATGGCATTGGCAGCTTGGTGACATCACCCGCCTAGAGGTGGGACAGCCCGGGTCCAGCACTTAGTAGATGCAAGCCTGGCTCAGACTTTTCTGGAACACTGTTGTAGCAGACGGCAGCCCCCTTCAGGAGCATAATCCAGGCTGGCTCGGCCTGTGTGGGCATGTCCTTCCCCAGGCCCTGGAGGAGAATTCGCCTTTGCCCTATGACGACATTGCAGGTCACCGTTGTCGAACACCCACTATCGTTCGGGCCCGTGCGAAGCATTTGGCAAAAGCATTTTCTTTACCATTGCCACAACTGCATGAGGAGTTCGATAGGGAAGCTAAGATCGAGACGCCCAGGACTCTAACTGGTAAGTCGGAGAGCTGAGATGCAAGTCACACTGGTCCTCCCAAGACCCGGGCTGCTCCCTGCCCTGCTATGTGTACTCTGCCTGGGCCTTCTCGGCTCTGCTCCGGGCTATCAGCCAAGTTACAAGGAACAAGCCTCTTCCCTGCTTGATATGAATATCTCCCAGGCCTTTGCTCTCTTGTCTTCTAGATAAATTAGCTAGACACGCAGTTGATTAAGAAATGATCCTGTTTTTAAAGAGAAGGTTCCAAAATTTCCTTTGGTAACTCAGTTACTTCCAGTAAACAATGACTCAACTAACTAAATTGTCACCTGGCAGGGTGGGACCGTATCTTTTCATCCTAGTGCCTAATGGGATGCTGACTCAATTAGTATTTGTGAAACAGATCAATGGGAATAACGAAGTTATCGGAGGATTTAAGATGAGCGAACCCCACAGAATGGACCAGCTGCGGATGAGACAGCAGCAGACCCGAGACCGATCCCAATACACAACTGCTTTTGCACAACCCGACCTTTAACCTTTTGAGGAGAGAAAGGAGGAAAGGAAAGGAATGAGCAAGACAGAGGTAGCTCTCATGGGGAAATTTGCTACAAAAGAGAGAGAATAAAAGAGGCCTTTAGGCCAGCGCAGTGGCTCACGCCTGTAATCCTAGCTCTCTGGGAGGCCGAGGCGGGCGGATTATTTGAGCTCAGGAGTTCGAAACCAGCCTGAGCAAGAGTGAGACCCCATCTCTACTAAAAATAGAAAGAAATTGGCCAAACAACTAAAAATAGAAAAAATCAGCCAGGCATGGTGGCACATGCCTATAGTCCCAGCTACCTGGGAGGCTGAGGCAGGAGGATCGCTTGAGCCCAGGAGTTTGAGGTTGCTGTGAGCTAAGATGACGCCACAGCACTCTAGCCCGGGCAACACAGTGAGACTCTGTCTCAAAAAAAAAAAA
>CAUYSK010021432.1:0-13476 GCA_963575035.1 Avahi laniger
CGTGAGAGAGAGAGAGAGATTTTGTAAAGTAGGATAGCAAAAATTGAAACACGTGCTTCCTTAATGTTTAAGGCAGCCTATGTCTAATTGCTGAAAAGTAGAAGCAACTCAACTGCCCATCACCTGGTCAATGGATAACAAATTGTGGTATAGCCACATAATGGGATGCTAGTCAGTAACAAAGAGGAATAAATTACTGATATGTGCAGCAAGTTCAGTAACCCTCAAAAGCATTCTATCAAGTGAAGCCAGACACAAAAGGCTACATACTATGTGATTCTGTTTATAGGACATTCTGGAAATGCAAAACTTTCGAGATAGAAATCATATGAGAGGTTGCCAGCATCTGGGGTAAGAGTGCAGGGCATAGAACAGGGCATGAAGAAATTTGGGGATTCTGTAACTTCTTTGTGGTGATAATTACATGAGTATATGTGTTGGTCAAAACTCATTGAAACCTGCATATAAGAAAGATCATTTGCTCTCTGTTAATTGTACATTAATAGACTGAACTTAAAAAACCATGAAGTTTAATGCTCATTTAGTAATCAACCTAATTCTAAAGCAATGTGTTATTTTGAGAAAAAATAACCCGATTCTACGTAAGTTAATTTTTAAAGGAAGACAACATATATGGCAACCATGAAATCATAATAACATGGCAGAAATACTCTCCAGGGATCAGGGGGATTTGCGGGGCGTGTAAATCTGTATTGAAAGCACACAGGGAGCACTGTAGCCGGGAAGGGCACGCCTTTAACCCGCACTTGGGTGAGGCAAAGACATAAAGTGTAACCATAATGTTTGTCCCCTCACGATACCCTGAAATAAAAAAAAAGAAAAGAAAACTTGAACAAAATCAAGGCGAATTATAAATGTAAATAAATTTAAACTTATTTTTCTAATTATAGTATTCTCT
Organism: Avahi laniger; assembly: GCA_963575035.1. NCBI lineage: Eukaryota > Metazoa > Chordata > Mammalia > Primates > Indriidae > Avahi > Avahi laniger. Next base: position 920 of record CAUYSK010021432.1, read on the forward strand.
TTTATTTCCTAATATTTTCTTTATGTAATAATGAATAATAGATTTTCATGAATTAGCAATAGATTTTCAAAGATTAGTATTTTACGTACTACTGAGATTCTTTTATATGAATATTCATAGCTTTCATCAGTGAGTACATTAAAATTAGTTTATTAAAGATAAATGTTTTGAATTACTTTTTGCTGACATATATCAAACATTTTAATCTAAGAATGCACTTGGAATACGGACTAAATTCTTTCTCTTTAAAGAGTTCAGCTTAAGTCTTACCTAAAGTAAGCTTCACATATCATTTTAAATCATTCGGCCTAACTGTATTACAGCCTGTTAAATTTCATCTCTTTGTGTTGAGGATTGTGTGGAAACTAAAAAGGAAAAGAGGATCTGTGACCATTTGACTGAGTAATTATTTAAATATAAAGATTTGCTTTTCTGAACTCTTGTGTATGAGACCTGAATAACGAGCACTACAAAGAAAATGTTTATCAGCCTTACATACCCGACAAAATCATTTTTAAGGTGAACTTTGAGTAGAGGTTAGAGATATCCAGGTAAAATGAAGCTATCATGGTGAGAGTTAGTGATATTTTGAAGAAACATGTTGAGAGTAGAAGCGTTGGGAGGAGGAGAGGGGGAACTTTAATACAGTGATTATGGTTGTGTATGCTTATAAAGCATTGTGGATGTCACAGGAACTTTGAGCTATAAGATTCATAATTATAATACGTTAATAGAAAAGCATTCTTATCAAACAAATCTTAACAGTCTAAAAGAAGGTAATGGAGGAGGAAAGAATGAAGAAAATTCATGAAGCTGAGAGTATAAATACAATAGAGAGCATTTGTTTGGAATTAAAAAAATAAGGCCAGAAATATTTTATGATAGTTTACTGTAGATTACAGAAGTAGCTTGATAGGTATGGTAGTGATGGTGCAGCAGCTGCCTGCTTATACAAGCATACAAGAACAGTTGGTATTTTTTTTTTTTTTTGCTTTGGCAATAATATAATTATTTATTAAAAAAGTAATGAGAGTAATTACTTTTCAGGATTTAATTGTGATCAAAAAGGCTGAATTGGTTAGCATTCGGATGTGACAAAGACCTCGAGGCAAAGCATTCAGTTCACTTTAGACCAACGTAGCTCAGGAGTTGCACTTTTGACTTTGTTGTGAAGCTATTCTTTGCATTGTAGGATGTTCAGCAGCATCCCTGGCCTCTTTCTTTGTAATCGTACTAGTATAACCCAAGCCACCATCCCCAAGTATGACAACCAAAAATGTCTCTACACGTTGCTAAGACTTTATGTAAATGAAGGAAAGAAATGCTGGGCACAGTTAGACATGTGTTCCAAGCTTAGGAAATTTAATAAAATTTATAGAAAAGATAAGTCCTATTAATAGTGATTCCAAGTGAAGGATGAAATTTCAAAAAGGAGTAAATATTAGGAGGTTATAGTTATAGCTTCTTCCACAGGGAGTTCTCAGCTTAGATTGGAAAGTATATGAACATCATATCAGAAATATGAATATCTGGGGAGTAGTATAAATCTATAAAAATTGTGTTAGGCTAGTAGCCTACGGTGAGCCAAGACTTATGAAAACTTCTTAAGACATTTAAAAGTCATTCTCTCCACCCCCTGTTCTTCCCCCTTAAAACTATGGGTTCAAGATGTGTAAAACCTATAATAATTAAACATTTTTAAAAATTAAAAGATGAGCAAAAGATAAGTTCACTACATGAAACCATTTCTGAAATAGTTTTTGAGTGTCCAGTCACTAAAGACATGAAGAATAAGACTTTTTATTAAAAACTGTAGCTCTTACCATCTTGTGGATGGAAATACAGAAGCAAATAGTAATTTATAACTTTATAATAGAAATTTGCAGAGAATGTCATGATACACAAATCTTGAGGGTTAATTAAAGAAAGGCTTCAGAAGGAAAGTAATACTTGGGTTGAGTCTTAAAGCCTGGGCTAGATTTCTCAATTGAGAAAGGACAGTTCAGGCAGAGAGGGAACAGCTTCGTTAAGTCACAGAGCCTTCCAAATGTATGGTATCTTTGAGGAAACAGAAGTTTAGTGTACACTGAACTTAGTTTATGATGAGAGGGAAAAGGTGAGGAGGAGAGATGGCAAGAGATAAAAGTGAAATGGCAGGTTGGGGCTTTGGGTTAATGGGGCTTTTGGCTAACAGAAAAGAATTACTTAGTTGCTTGGTTTTTGTTTTCATTCTCATGAGTTTTTAAAACTTAAGGAACTGAAGTTCAGGGAAAGAGAAAAAAATTGAGCACTTTAAATGAGTTTACACCCACAAATATAGACAGATTGCACCTGGAATATTGAATTAACATGCTTATGGAATTGAAGATCTTTAGAGAATTTGAAAAATGGAAGAGTTGCTAGAAAATTAGAGATAAGTGGTCTGGTTATAAAAAACTGAAGAAAAGACTGATAAATGCAGATTTCTGATTTATGTTCAGACAGAGATTTGAACTTTTCCTCATGACTGTTCTTGTTTAAGCTTTATCATCTCTGTTTAAATGGTCACAAAATCTTCCAGTCTTGCAAAGTTTACTTTTGCCCATGTACAGTTACCTACATTGCTGCCAGAGGATTCTTTTTTTTTTCCTTCTTAAGACAGAGTTTCACTCTGTCACCCTGGGTAGAGTGTAGTGATGTCATCAGAACTCACTGCAGCCTCAAACTCCTGGGCTCAAGCCATCCAGGTGTGTGCCACGATGCCCAGCTAATTTTTCTATTTTTAATAGAGACGGGATCTTGCTCTTGCTCAGGCTGGTCTCAAACTGCTGAACTGAAGCCATCCTCCTGCCTCAGTCTCCCAGAGTGCTAGGTTTAAAGGCATGAGCCACCAGAGCCTGGCCCAGAGGATTCTTTCTTAATTGCAAATTTAAGTCAAACCCTAATCCCAGCCTTTCAGTGGGTTTTCTAAAGTTAGTGCTGTGTGAACTTTCAAGTTACATTCTTAACTATAAGAAGTTAAGCTGTGTTACACATTGGCAACACAGCTCACATTTATTTCCTGGAAAGTACCATGATATCCTTTCTATAAGACTTTTTAGATGTTTTCTTCTTTCTGGAATTCCTTCCAACCTCACCCAACTTGAAGGAGTTACCCTTTGAATTTCACATAAGCCTTCACTTTCGTTTCCCAACTCCTTGGTTATCTAGGTATAATAGATCTGATACTCTGTGTACTTTCATGGCATCTTGTACATTTATCACAGATTATATGATGATTCGATTGGTATTTGCTATGGTTTGAATGTCCCCACCAAAACTCATTTTGAAATTTAATCACCAGTGTATTAAGATGTGGGCTTTTAAGAAGTAATTAGGTCATGGGGCTCCATTGTCATGAGTGAATTAATGCTATTATCCTAGAGTGGGTTACTTAGAAAAGCAAGACCTCTCTTGCATGTATGCTCTTGCCCTTCTTCCTGTTCACCACTTGATGACCCTTGCCAGATGCCCCGGCACCATGTTCTCAGACTTCCCAGCCTCCAAAACCATGAGCCAAATAAACTTTTCTTTATAAATTTCCCAATCTGTGGTATTCTGTTACAGCGGCAGAAAACAGACTAAGACGATATCCATTCCTCTTCTTCTCCTTCCCCTGTCACTAGATTTTAAGTGCCGTGAGGGTAGGGGCATTTATATTTTTACTGCTAAACCTTACAACATATTAGGTACTCAACAAATGTTTGTTAAATGTATTAGAAGTTAAATGCTGACTTGTTAGAGATGATCTAAAAAGCACAGATGGGCTCAGCCTTATAATGGTTTGACTGAAAATTTTTCAGCTTTATGATGAGTGTTTTAGAATGTAACCCCATCCTACGCTGAGGAACGTCACTTGTGCTATAAACTTTTATCATTTGGTTTAGGGTTGTGTCTGCCAGGTTTGTGCACTGGAAAGTTACTGTTTTCCCTTTCCATATTCTGTTTATTGGAAGCAAGTCACTAGTCCAGCCCAGACTCAAAGGGAGGGGTATCAATAAGCTCTATCTCCTGGAGGGCGAACTAATTACATATATTATTTAGAATTCTATATGGAAAATTTGTCCCCTTTCCCCCACTTATTTATTAACTCAGTCATTGATTTGTATCAGTACAGACTATGTATACTTGTTTTATGCTTTGAGTTGTAATCTAATAGTACATAATTTATTTTGTTGCTTAAATTATTTCCATTTTGGCCATTTGGGAGCTCTTTCAGGTTGAACCTTGTGCTTCTGTGTTCTTTTGACATGTCTTCATTTAAAAAAAAAAAAGAGAGAGCACTTCTTTACTTTTTTACATTACAAGATACTCCAAGCTCATCTTGTATTAATATTTTCCCTCCTGGCCCTAAAATCAGCCATTTTCCCAAGGAGCACTGGTCCCTTTTATTGGAGAATGATATTTAGAAACCAAGATCTTGGTACTGGGTATGCTCATTGCAACTGGGGTTTCACTGCTTCAAGGCCCTCTCAGCTGACAAAGGAAATATATGTATGTGTACTAAACCCGTGTGTGTGTGTGTGTGTGTGTGTGTGTGTGTGTGTATATACATATCTTTAATTATTTCTGTATCTATCTTTATACATGTTAAAGTAAATGTGTTTGTATTAATATCACCAGCTCTAATCTAGCATCACAGGTTCATTCTCGCCTTTCCCCTTGCTTATTTGTAACTTGCCGATGGTGAGAAACCTAGGTTATCTGTATTATATTAAGTAATATACACATGAAATAACTCATACCTCCTGTGAGAAATGGATTTACTAACTGGAGTACAATGTCTTTGTAAGATTCTTTTTTGTCTTTAGCCTCTCGGTTTCCAGCCAAAACACTGTGTTCCAAAATTACTTAGGTCAGTTTCTTTTTTAGCCACCATCTTCGTGAGAGTATGTCATATGTTTGTCGTACAGTTAGATTCATTTGTTAGAGTCTGAGTTCTATCCTGGGTTCCCCCAGCATCTTGACTGATTTTTTTTATTTGCATACTTTAAAGTATATACAATTCTATGGGTCTTAACAAATATTAATACATGGTTTTGTATCCAGCACTTCAATACCATACAGCACAGTTCCTTAACTCCTCATTCCTGGGAAACACTCATCTGTTTTTCTGCCCCTATAGTTTTGCCTTTTTCAGAATGTCATAAAAGGGGAATTATATGATATGTAGCCTTTTGAGTCTGTTTTTCACTTCCCAAAAATGCAGTTAAGTTTCATCAACATTGTTATGTGAATTAGTAGCTTGTTCCTTTTTTTTTTGTAATTGCAAAGCAGTATTCTATTGTATGGATATGTCTTAGTGTGTCCATTCATCTATTGAAGAACATATTCATTATTTCCAGTTTTTTGCAATTATGAATAAATCTGCTATAAATACTTATGTACAGGTTTTTGCATGAACATAGTTTTCAGCTCATTTGGATAAATACCTAAATACCCAGAAGTGGGATTACTAGGTTGTTTACTAAGTATAGGTTTATCTTATTAAGAAACTGACAAACTGTTTTCCCAAGTGGCTATTCCATTTGGAATGTCTATTGCATTCCCCCTAAGAATGAATGAGAGTTTCTGTTCTGCATCCTTTGCCAGCATTTGCTATTGTCAATTTTCATTCTCTTAATAGTGTTTTTTTACTGAGCAAAAGTTTTAATTTTGATAAACTCTAATTTATCAATTATTTTGTATGGATTGTACTTTTGGTGTTACATGTCTGAATCATTGCCAAATCCAAGATTGATTTTTTTTTATAACAGCTTTGTTAAGTTTACATACTATCAAATTCATCCATTTAAAGTGTACAATTCAGTGAGCTTTTTAAACATATATTTATAGAATGCCATCATTATTAGCACACTTTTAGAACATTTTCATCACTTCATAAAGTAAGCTCATACCCATTAACAGTCACTCTTCATTTATCTCCAAGCTCCCAGCCCTAGGCAGCCACTAATCTATTTTCTGTCTCTATGGATTTGCCAGTGTGGACATTTCCTGTAGATGAAATCATACAATATATGGTCTTTTGTGACTGTCGTCTTTGACTCAGCATACTGTGTTCAATGTTCACCAGTGTAGCATATATCAGCATTTCATTCTTTTTAATCGTTAATAATATTCCGTTGTATGAATATACCACATTTTGTTTATCCATTCATCAGTTGATAGAATTTGAAATTATTTCTACTTTTTGGCTTTTATGAATAATACTATTATGAACATTTGTGTAGAAGTGTTTTGTGGACATATGTTTTCATTTTTCTTGCATAGATATCTATAAGTGGAATTGCTGGATCATATGGTAATTCTACATTTAATGTTTTGAGAAACCCAAGATTGATTTTTAAATATATACTGTTATTACTTTGGAGTAAATATATGTGGCTTTTCTTTTGTTCCTGAATAGATAAAAGCTGCATATAAGTGTCTCCATTTGTAAATAATATCATTAAATGTTTTTTTTCATTAAATGTTTTTAATGTTTCAGGAGCATCATTGAGTATAAATATAGTCTCTATACTTAAGGATTATGGGGACATACAATCTAATAGAAGAAACAGACCTATATAAACATTTGGAGGTCAGACCAGTAGGTGAAATATAGGAAAATAGTGGCGTCCCAGAAGAGGAAGTTATTACCTCTACTGAGGGGATTAGGAATGGCTGAGGAGATGCAAGATTAGATCTTGTTTCATAATAACCTGGTCAAATAAGGTAATCGAGGAAGTCATTTTATGCTGGTGATAAACATCTGCAAAGGCACAGAGATGTGAAACAGCATGGCTTAAGTGGGCAATCATAATTAAGTAGGCATTGCTAGAGCATTGTTGGAAGCAGTAACTAGAAATGTAAGATGGGAGAGTTACTAACAAGATGAGGATGCGCTTTGATGCCATGCTGAGGAATTTGAATTTAGGAGTCTGGATCTTTTTTTTTTTTTTGCTGGTCTGTTTTTTAATCAAACTGGATTACTCTGTGTATGCGTGTGAGTGAGTGCGTGTGTATGCCCATGCACCATCAGAACATGGCACCTTTTCCTGGAGCTTGATTTTATTTGAAGATTTGGGTAGAAGACAACTTTTTCCATTAAAACAATCATATTAACATTCTTGTGAACTTTTCAGATAAGTTTAGGTAATTTTAGAGCTTGTTAGGGCTGCTTTGACTACTCTGATGGAATGCTTGGTATTCTGGACTTCTTTAGGCACAGTAGCAGTATTTTGGTCAAATAGTATATGGTGCATAACTTTTATGACCATGTTTTATCTATTCTGACTTTATTTTTTAAGAGACGGGGTCCTGCCCTGTTGCCCAGGCTGGAGCACAGTGACATGATTGTAGCTCACTGTAACCTCCCACTTCCAGGCTCCAGTGATCCTCCTGCCTCAGCCTCCCAAGTAGCTGGGATTACAGTCGTGTGCCATCACGCCTGGCTAATTTTTTTAGTTTTTTGTAGAGACAGAATCTCGCTATGTTGCCCAGGCTGGTCTTGAACTCCTGCGCTAAGCAATCCTCCCATCTTACCCTCCCAGAGTGCTGGGATTACAGAAAAGAGCCCTCATGCCCGGCCTATTATGACATTTTTTAAAAAACTCTTCTTAATATTTCTGAAATTGGGATAAGTCTTACAGTCCTATAGTGGTACATAGAATAGTGATGCATTTTATTAATATAATCTAGGATATTAGACTAGGCAAAATAGATCTTTTTTTCATTAGAAAAACAACACGATCATTGTAGAAAACTTCAGATATACAGAAAGTGTGACAAAATAATCTGTAAATCTGTCATCTAACTCAAAGATGACTGCATTTATTCTTTGGGCATATTTCCTTCTGGTCTTTTTTCCTATCTGTATCTATATATCAGTATATATTTATGTTTTTAGAAAATTGAGTTCATATGCCATATGCAGTTTATTTCTTTTCTCAAGATTGTGTGCTGAACATAATTCTATGTAATTAAATAATCAACAACACAATTTTAAATGTTGCCTAATATGCCATCATATGTATGAAATTATTCTTTAAAATTTTAAACATATTATTGTAGAAAGATTTCTATAATTATATAGATATATAATTATCTATAATAATTAACTTAGAAAAAATTCCTAAAAGTAAAATTTAGTAGGTATAAAGTATGATTTTGAAAAGACTCTTATGACAAATCATTGAATTTTTAGTAACCTGGAAACTATAAATTCTTAGCATTTTAGCATTGCCCCTTTTGATAACTTGTGATTATTTAGAGAATGGTCAGCTAATTAGTGGTTGTCAAGGCTTATAGTTCCTACTTATGACTCAATTTTGGTCATTCATTTCTTGCTTAATATGTTCTATAGTAATACGTCACTTCTCTGAATCTTAGCTTTCTGCCAGCATCACCTGTCTCAACATAGTTGACGATGAGAAAATTGGTAAAAGGGTCCAGATGGCCACACAGTCCTGTTGAGAGGTTTTAGAATGAATGAGGGCTTCAAATTTATAATTTTGCAAGTACTATTTTGCATGAAACAGTAATTCTCTGAATAAGAAAGAGGTTGATATTTGCTATGGGAAAAGATAGAATACTATAAGAAAGATTGGAAGTTCTGATAAGTTTGCAGTTTTAGACAGGGTGGCTAGGGTAGGCCTCACTAAAGGTGACATTTGAGAAAGGAATCGAAGTAGCTGAGGGAGTTAGCCATGTGGATGTCTGAGGGAAGATAGTGGCCTACAGAGGATAGTGGCAGCCAGTGCAGAGGCTTGAAGGGAGGGGTGTACCTGACCTGTTTGAGAGGTAACAAGGAAACCAGTGTGGCTGGAGAAGATTAAGCCAGGGAGAGAATTGTAGGATGGTATCAGAGAGATAAGAAATAAGGAGGCTAGGTCATGTAGAGTCTTGCAGGCCATTGTAAAATCCTGGGCTTTTGCTCTGGGTGAGATGGCAAAACATTAGAGAGTTCTTTGAGCAGAGAAGTGACATGATCTGACTTGTGTTTTAAGAATGTCATCCTGTGTTGATAATAGACTACGGAGAGGCAAGGAGATAGACACAGGGAAATCAGTTAAAAGGCTATTTCAGTAATCCAAGGAAGAGATGATGCATGGTAGCAGTGTAACCAGTGAGAAGTATTGGATTCCAGATATATTTCAAAGCGGGAGCCAACATATTTTTCTGAAAGATTGGATGTAGATTGTAAGAAAAAAGGGAGTCAAGAATGCCCCCTAGGTTATTGCCCTGAGCAAGATTGAGCCATCAGCTGAAATGTGAGAGGCATAAGTATAGGTTTTGGGTGAAACTATCTCTTCAGTTTTGGGCACATTAAATTTGAGATGTCTGTTACCCAAGAGGGTATATTTTGAAAGCAATTGAATATATAAGTCTGCAGTTTAAGAGAGACATCTGGACTAGAGATAAAAATTTGGGAGTTGATGTGTAGATGATATTTAAAGCCCACCAAAGATGTGATTGTTGGCCAGGTGCTGTGGCTCATACCTGTAATACCACACTTTGGGAAGCTGAAGAGGGAAGATTGCTTGAGGCCAGAAGTTCAAGTCCAGCCGAGGCACCGTAGCAAGGCCCATCTCTTAAAAAAAAAAAAATTAGCCAGGCATAGTGGCGTGTGCCTACATTCCTACCTACTCAGGAGGCTGAGGTGGGAGGATCACCTGAGCCCAGAAGTTTGAGGAGTTTTGAGTGAGCTATGATGGCGCCACTGCATTCCAGCCTGGGTGATAGAGCAAGTCCTTGTCTCTTAAAAAAAAAAGTGAGTGTAGATAGAAAAGAAAACACCATCAAGGGCTGAACCTTGGGATGGTCCAATGTTAAGAAATATGAGAGAAAAGGAAGAACTAGCAAAGGCAACTGAGAAGTAACTATTGAAGTTGAGAAAAAAAATAAAACACCTCAGTATTGTTGAAAGAATTGTGGTGTCTTGGAAGTCAAGTAAAGAATGTGTACCAGGAGAAAGTGATCAAGCTGTGTCAAAGCTGCTGACATTCAAGATGAAGACTGAGAATTGGTCATGGATTTAGCAACATGGTGCTCATTTGTGACTTTAACAAGAAGTTTTGATAGAAAGGTATGGACCAAAGCCCACTTGAAGTGGGTTTAAGAGCAAATGGGAGGAAATATGTAGGAACAAAGAGTATAGACAATCTTTGAGGAATTTTGCTGCAATGGGGAGTTGAGTAAGGGGGCAATAGCTAGTGAGAGAAATGGGATCGAAAGATTTTTTTGTTTAAGATGGGAAAGAAAATAGCATGATGGGATCCAGTTGGCAAGGGAACGCTTAGTGATAAGGAGAAAGAGGGGAAAATTACAAGAGCAGTATCCTTGAATACAATAATGAAAAAGGATGACATCTAGTGCACGGGTGGAGGGAATGACTTAGAGTATTCTCCCATAGGAAAAGGTGAAAAGACCAAATATATCAATGTACATGCTGGGAGTTGAGTGTATATGTATAATAAGTCAGTGGCAGTTTTCTTCTGATTGTTTCATTTGTTTCAGTGTAATAACCAAAAAGATCATTAGCTGCAAATGAGGATCAGTGTGGGAGGGGTGAGAAGAAAGAAGAAAATTTAAAATACGATCTTCAAGAGAGGGCAGTGTAAATAGACTAGAAATATATGATTGCCAAGTAGAATTAAGGGCCAAGTTGTTATTTGTGATTATGAATTTAAAAGAGGATTAATGTGATTTTATGTATTTATTCAGGCATATTCAGTTGCATGGGTGCTGACAGAGTAGTTGGAGAATTGCATTTAACTAGCATTGTGGTTTTGTCAAACTCAAGTGAAGCAGAAGAGAGCTCAAGGCATTGAAGGTATAGGCAAGGGAGTGATTGTAATAATTGACAATATAATTTAAACTGAGTAGTTAGGAAAGAGAGGCTAGCAGTGCACTGAGGGACAGTATGAATGGGGTGGGATCAATGGATTGGAGGTCCTGGTGGGGTTGGGGATTGTTGGAGTTAAGCTATTGGAGGGACTAAGCAGGAAAGCTAAGGGAGTGCTTATAGGGTATAAAGTCTGAAATTGAAATTATGGGAAGATTTCAGTTACTGGTAATAACAAGGTCTAGTGTGTGACCTTGGAAGTGAGTGGCTGAGATAAGGTGGAGGACAAGATCATTGAAGGAGAGACATATAGGTATTGAGAGACTGGGGTATTGGAAATATTATCTATGCATATATTAAAATCATTAAGAATTAAGGCAGGAGAATAATGGAGAGAAGTTCATTAAACCAGGAACTAAAATTGCCTAGCAGTCAGATGTGGTAACTTGAGGGTCAGTAGATTACAGGAACAACAAGAGGTAGTGGGAGATATAACCTAATACAATGAAACTAAAAGCTGGCAGATGTAGCAGTGGGGGTGTGGAGCTGGCAGTGGAGTTCGCCCCCATCCCGCTTTCAGGGCCTGTGGGAGACCAGGCCAGCACTTGAGTGCCGCAGGCGAAGCAGTGTCTTCAGAGGGGAGCAGGAGTCGGCCATTCTCACCTACTACCTGTTTCTGTATGACGTATGAGCTAAGAATAGTTTTTATATTTTTTAACGATTAAAAATGTCAAAAGAAGAATAATACGGCATATGAAATTATATGACATTCAGATTGCAGTGTCCATAAAGTTTTATTGGGACATTGCCACACTTTTGAAAATGGATTATCTATAGCTGCCTTTTGTGCTACGACGCTGAGTTGCGTAGCTGCGACAGAGATCACACCTGGTGCTCTCGTTTCCCACTGCTGCTCAGCACAGTGTGATCACAGTGATGCAGTTACAGCTCGACAGTTTTGAGTGCCATATATATCACTGTAACACATTTATTTTTTAAAGTATCAGTGCATACCTATTGTGTCAAAATAAGAGAAGGGTGTATTTCAAATGTCCTTTTGAGGCACAGTGGAATGTGGGTTATTTTATCGAGTTAGATGGCACAGCATTGTTTAGCATTGACAGTATGGCTGTACTAAGAGTACAGTATACATGGGACATTACCAGACCAAGCATTCATCACAATTTTCCCAACTCATAGTATAGCAACAGTCAGAAAAATAGAAAAAAAATTTTTTTTTTTTGAGACAGAGTCTCACTTTGTTACCCAGGCTGTGGAGTGAGTGCCATGGCATCAGCCTAGCTCACGGCAACCTCAAACTCCTGGGCTCAAGCAATCCTTTTGCCTCAGCCTCCCGAGTAGCTGGGACTACAGACATGTGCCACCATGCCCGGCTAATTTTTTCTATATATATATATTTTTAGTTGTCCAGATCATTTCTTTCTATTTTTTAGTAGAGACGGGGTCTCACTCTTGCTCAGGCTGATCTCGAACTCCTGACCTTGAGCGATCCACCAGCCTCGGCCTCCCAGAGTGCTAGGATTACAGGCGTGAGCCACCGCGCCCAGCCTAGAAAAATAGAAAATTTAAAATGGAATATCTCATCCCAGTAGAATTTCTACACAAAAATAAAGGAAAACGAGGCTGCAATATTCTATAAGTTTATGAGTGGCTTATTTGTTAGCCAAGCAGAGAAAGCTGTTCACTGGTGGCA
>CAUYSK010021433.1:0-31910 GCA_963575035.1 Avahi laniger
TATTATCTGTGGAATGAAAAAATAAAACCTTATAGGGTAACCCAGACGAATTATGCAGATCATATTTGTATTTTCATAGCACTAGTACCTTCTTCTGTTGTAGAAATGTTTATAAAGTAATGTAATTTTATCATTTAGGCATATGTGTGTGTCTGTGTCCCCCAATATAGAGTGATCTTTCCTGTGAAAAACTTATCTGTTTTATCCAGTACCTGGAAGAGTGTTTAGCTCAAATGGTAATATTCATCAATTATTAAATAATTTCTCAAATTCTCTGATTATTACATCAGGCCTGTTACAAAGAGGATTATTCTGACACCTGCTTAACTGTGAATCACAGATTATACAAGGCCTTTTTCTTCTTTGTTTGCATAAATGAGAGTCTGAGTTGGACATCTTTTACTTACAGTTTCTGTTACAATACCTTATGTTGATTAATTTGTTTACATGACCTGCATATGTATCAAGCTCCCTACTCTCAGTATTGTGGAGTATAATGTTCATGATGCTAAGGACAATTATAGTCAAGTCCTTCAAAATAAACATGCCTAAATTCCTTCTAAATACAGAATAGTCACATGTAGAAAAAAGACCACTAAAATGTAAAATGGAAAATATCTAGCAAAAATAATATCCAGAAATATATCTGTATATCTATACCTATATAGTCCAATTCTGGCTCTGTCACTTTCTACACTATATCACTTTGGGCAAATTATTGTTCTGTGCCTCAGTTTCCTCAATTATAAAATGAAGATAATCATGGCACCTAATTCATTTAGTGATTATATGGACAAAATAGGTTAATTCATGTAAAAAGATCTTATAAAAATTCCTAAAAGATAGAAAATATTTACAAATATATGCAATCATTAATTAGCCTGGTCAAATCAAAATATGGTACTCTTGATTTGAATGATGCCATTTGTGAAGATGTTTTAATTGTATATCTCAGTATCTTAAAAGGAGTACATTTCATGTTCTCAATGTGATTTTTACCTGTATCAAGCACATAAATACAAGAATTAAATGTATAAATATATATAATAGTTATTAACTTGGATATAGCACATCTGAAAATAATAAAAAGGTAGATATTATTAAGTGTAGAAGAAGATGTTTAAGTTTTCTCATTGGAAAATCTTTAATTCCTTGTATTTTTATTGTTACATAACTGGAATTTCCTGATTTGATAAAATCATTCCAACAACATTGGCCTAGGATCAAATTTGCAACCATCCATATAATTTCAGTTTTCAGTTTAAGAAATGAAAAGTCAAATAATAATATTGTTTTTATTTGATTAGATTGTATGTGTAATGACATCTGACCTTCTTTAGAAATTCATGTGAACCTTAAATAGACAAGAAAAAATGCACAAACTTGAAGCTTGAAATTAGAAAAGAGTGAAGTTAACACTGTCTGATTACACTGTTAGCATTATGCTATTTTTGAACAAAAGTAGTGTATTCCTAAAATATTTTTAAAATATTTCAACTCACCTCAAATTTATTAAATGTTATGTTAATAGTCCAGTTTTGATAACCTAGGCTTCTGTTAATTCATATAAGTTTTCAGCCAATTGAATATTTTTATGCCAATGAGACCAGGGTTGCCTATAGTCTGTTAACTTTTACATGGGAAAAGAGTTCTACTACACAGATAACAGCAATATCTGCAGTCATTAAATCTCTCCCTAAATCATGCTTTTGACGTGTGAAACCTCAAATTCTTGTGCTCAAGCAATCCTCCTGCCTCAACCTCCCTAGCAGCTGGGAATACAGACAGACACGTGCCACCTCACTTGTCTAATTTTTCTATTTTTATAATAGTTGAGAGATGGGGTCTCATTCTTGCTCAGGCTAGTCTTGAGCTCCTGAGCTCAAGTGATTCTACTGCCTCGGCCTCCCAGAGTGCTAGGATTACAGGTATGAGCCACCACGCCCAGCCACTCCCAAGTTTTTGACAGTATTGATTTTGATCCTATACCCTGTTTTCCATATAATAGCTGTTTAGTAAATACTGAGTATATGAGGAAACCACCTAAAAATTCTTTCTAAATTGTGATTTCAGTAGCACTGTTTTTGCTCTCTGAGACATGCATAAATGAGTCTTGATGAGAAATTTGAATCAGGAGATTGGTTTAAGAAGCTAAGAATTCATAGTCTCAAAATTGAAAAAGGGAACACACAACAGTAAGAATTAATATATTTTAAGAGCTTAAAGAGTAAAGAGGAAAAGAAACACAGGAAATAATTTTATAGCAGAGAAGAAATAAGGATGAGTATAACAAGTTTTAAAAACTATAGGACCAAAAAAAAAAACTTATGGAGAGTACCATAATAAAACTCAGAGATTTTAAACTGTCATAAGGAAAAATGGGTGTAAAATCATTACAGTGATGAAAATGATAAATGATTAAAACGTATCAGGCAATAAACAACAGGATGGATAGAAAGAAGAGAATAGAGTCAGGCATTTTCATATGTTAAAAAATCCTGGCTCTATTATACATTCTATGGTGCACTGAAGGGAGATTATTATTATAATAAACAGTAAGTAATGACACACTTATTAGTGAAAATTGACAGAATTGGGTGTAAAATTCAAGTATCCAGCTCAGCATTTAAGTCAATGTTTATGATTTATTTTAAAATCCTTTGCTTCAAGAGAATATTCAAACAATTAGGGGTGAATTATTTATGTGTTCATACTTAAAATAAGAAAGAACTGCATCTTTGTATAATACTTCATAATTAAAGGGAACAAGTGAGTTTAAGGGCAAGATTATTCAATTTTTATTCATTTTTTTGGTCACAAATGTGGCTTGTTATGATTTTTATTATTAGTTTACCTGTGTGTTTATTTTAATTTTTAGAATCAATCACTTTTGGGGCATTGTCACTCTCAAATGAAAAGGAAATTGCCATTTTCAGACAAAAAGAAAAACTTTTGGTGAAATCATTAAAGTAGAAAGGTAGAAGAAATGACAAAATGACACATTCCATATGAGTAAAAATTCTTTATATTTCATTTTAATTTATATTCCACAAGGTTCTCATGAGTTTCTCTTAAACTGGACTGATCCTATATCCAAATTTTCATTGCAATAGCTTTTACAAAAAATTTCTGTCATAGAAAATTGAAAAATCTAATTCAATCAAAACCTGAACATATTTCTTTGCTAAATGTTTTCTTTAGTATTTGGTTTCTTGGTACTTGATTTTTTTTGGGTGGACATTCATTCTTAGGCAGTCCTCTGTTCAGGAGGAATGACCATCCTCATGTTCTTTTTTCATCAAGAGATTATCCATCCCAATGTTTGTACTAAAATGAATACATAAATCTCATACTGAGTTGTTGAACTCAAAAAAAACTCAATTTCTCTACTGCTAAAATTTGTATTTACCTTCATTAAAGTAATTAATTCGTATAAATAAAAGGCTTAATTGCATCCCCTTTGCTCTATTCAAAGAGGAACTTCATTAACCTAAACACTAAAGATAGAAAAAGTTAAAGCATGCTACAACCAAACTTATTAGATGTCAACAGATTTCTAGGTGCAGTCAATTTTTGAAATAATAGCTGTGAAAAAAATTAAATCTTCTTTCCCTGCATACCCTGGCTATCCTACGGTTTACTTCTCAAAATAATTAGTCACTGACTTCACTTACACAGAATAAAAATCAAATGCCTTGGCCTGGTGGTTTGCCATCAACGTACTTTTCTAACCACATACTCTATAGAACCATTAAACATGTTCCTTGAATATACTTCACATAATTTAATACCCTTAGTTTTTCTTTTAGTATCCTGAAATCTTCGTCACCCCACCCAACTTTTTTTTTTGTTTGTTTCTCTCTTTCTCTCTTTCTGTCTTTCATGGCAAGACAGTTGGAGTTTAAATCCAGCTCACTTACTTCCTGGCTGTGTGAGCCAGGGTAAAATAAAGTAGTATGTGCTTTAGTTTTCTCATCTGTTAAATGGGGACAGAAATAGTATATACTTCATATAAATAAATGACATAATGCCTAGATGCACTTGTTTACCAATGTATTTTTTGATTATGTAGCACAGAGTATTTTACTTTTTAGAACTTTGACAGAATAAGACAAATATCACTGGACCAGGAGTAGTAAAGGAGGAGGCCACACTAGAAAGTCCTGGCCTGGTTTTGTTGACTGAAAAGAATAACAATTTGAACCTGATTCTATGATGCTTTTGAAGGCTTACTACTAAATCAGACATGGAGCAGTTAGAACAATATATTCCACATAATGCCATAGTGAAAGAGTGAATGACGATCATTGATGTCTTCCCAGTTCTTCAAGAGGTACTCCCCACTCAGCCATTGGTTGAGTAACCTGGAGACCAAGAGTCAAAAAGTTTACTGAAAGTAAAGTTTCAGTAGAAGGCTCAGGTGGTACCATGGTAAGCTCTAGGACTGGGGTGGCCTACAGAGTCGTCTCAAATAGAGGGAAATGGACCAGGCTTTGCACCTCCTTCATCAAACAGTCATTGGATGTGAACTTCCCCAGGAAAGGGTAATAACCTTCAGGGTGGTAGCGCCTTTCCTCTGAGGGCTATCCAGAGAGGGTTGTGATGTGGCTGTGTACCAACATTCCCGCCAGCTGGGGCAACGTGTGCCTCAGTCACGTGGGGGAGATCTAGTGAAGCATCTCTGCCTCCCTGACACTGCTGAAGTTTGAGTTCTGTGGTAATCATAGGGAAATTGCCAATTTAGAGGAGCCAGACACATTGGTTTACTGCATTTTATATCATGTGGGAGAAGGTACACTCAGAGTTACATACTTCCTGTTTCTTACTGTATCCTCTAGTTTACAGCAAGTCTGTCAAAGATGCCAAAAATGCATTATTTTCATTTAAATTGACTAAAATTAGCTCAGATCCTCAGATATCAAACCTGACAACTACCCAGGAGTATTTCTGAGAAGTCTGATTGAACACAGATCCTCTTTAAAAACTGATAACCCAAAATTGTCTGTAGCTCAATCTCACACTGCATAAATACTTTCCTATAAATCACATATAACTCATAGTGCTTATAGTTTTTTAATATATATATATATATGATGGGGATATTAATTTATGCTATTAGGAGATTGTCATACCTGGACCTATGTGGAAAACTGGTGGGAAGCACCTTTCAAAAATGGTTTCGATGTGCACAGAGGATCTAGAAAAACATGATTAAGCTGTGTTCCATTGGCGATGCAGACACCACTGAAAATGCATCGGAGTATTTATTTGTAGAGTGGGCCAACTTGCTTTCAAGAGATTTTTGAACTAAGCTTGTTGGCAAAACTTGTGCAAACTGACCTGAGCCATTTCCAACATTAATTTCAACATTAAGAATTATTGAAATTCTTGTTACAAAATAATATTAACCTAGAACTGTAAGAGGCACAGAAGGACCATGTGCAGAAGGACCTACTTCATCTTCCCCTCCCCTTTTCTAGCTATTTTTAATGGAACCAAGTTACAGACTGAATTCTCCTATACATAAAAACATTGATGAGTAAGCAGGCACAGAAACAGTCAAACCTGTTCTGTAATCTCAACAAAGCCTCAACTCTCCATCTTTTTGGTGTTCTGGAGTGTCTAGAATGAAAGTTTAACTAGCAGCAAGTACATCAATATTCTTCAGGCACCATACAACTAAATTTATAGTCAGAGTCAGGAAACAGAATTCTCTAATAATCATCTGTACACAGGATTGGCCTGAATCCTAATTTAAAAGGCTCATTCTAAAGAGCATTGGCTATATTTTTTATCCAACAAAGGCTAATAATCACTGTACCTAATTCCTAAATTTTGAGTATCAACCTTTAACTTATAAAAATAATTTCTAAATCCATTGTGCTAATTAGTAATACCTCTGTTTGATTAGAGATAAAGAGTGCAGAAGCCCTTTTGTAGTTCCTTCTGGAATGTGAATTTCTGGTAAGTTGAGGGTAGTTCAATTGTTAACAAACTACCGAAAAGGTGTAGATGAAACATATGTGACAAACATGTCTACAAAATAGTTGAGAGCAAATTTCAGTTACTATAAAGCACCTGAATCTGGCTCTTAACATGGGGTGAACAAAATCAAAAGAGACGAGCCACTGAAATGTGCAAAATCACAAGCACTGAAAAGCATATCATTAACATGATATGAAGAGGACCGTTTTCTGACTTTTTCAAAGCAAGACTCAGAATTGTCATTTCGTGGCTTTTGGTGGTCATTAGCAGAAAACAATTCTGCACAGAGTGGCAGAATAACACTCCTTAGTATAAGAATGGCAGCGCCCTTCATAGCTGGTAGACAGCACAAAGCAGGGCAGGATCTGACCGGACCGGGGTGGAACAGCACAACATTGGGACTGCTGGGAGATCAGTGCTGCCATTATGGGATTTCTGCATCCATAACATCCCTTGGAATACTCCCTCAGCATGGAGGGAGTAGTTTCAATTAACAAGCAGAAGCGATAAGCCAAAGTTGGGTTCTACTGCTGATGTGACTGTGACCCCTTTTGTGATATAAGAAGATGATGCCTTGAAAATTCTAATTATAATTTATAAACATCTCCTGGCCAGTCAGTAATTTACTAGATATTGGTAGACTTGGAACAGAAATAAGTGTCTTTAAATTCTTGTAATATTCTCCATGTAAAAAGTGTGCATATATTTTTGAATACCATTTCAGCATACGGTTCTTCAAAATGCTATAAAAATTAAATTAAAAGTTTTGATGTTAACGGTTGCAGTCTTTCTAACCACTCAGATATCATCTGATGCTATGTTCCCATACATATATTAATAAAAAAGTAAACAAGAGGAAATTAACAAATAAATTCAATATCATTGTCTTCTAGAGAATTATTTTTAGATTTGATTTATCTCCCTGGTAGGAAACATATCCTTAAGTGGTTCTTTGATTTGAAAACATATGTCATAGTTACTTCTTTGGGCAATATTTTCGAAGAATTATTTCTAACGCTATCACGTTTTTTGGTGTGTGTATATAAAGCTGACTACAATGTATAATGTATAGGATAATCTTTGACAAAAACAGGTCTGATATGGAACTTAGAGAAGACTTTAAGTTAAAGTTTCAAAATTATTCCATTTTAAGTGGCCTAACTTTAGATTGTCTCATGCCCTATTCATGGAGTAGTGTCACGGTGAATCATTATAATATCATGGAGTTTTGAAAAGCTATTGCCTCAAAACGAAACGCTGCCCTTAAGTTTCTCCCAACTATCTAATTTGAATTAACAGAAATGGGATTTCCTAGCAGATCTAAGCTTTTCTCTGTAGCAAGTCACCTTGACAAACAGTATTATAAAATATAAGAACTATAATAGGTATAATCAGGATCACGTGGCCTCTTCTTTCTTTCAATAGTGGGAAGAAATGAAATTAGAAAGAACAGTATTTGACTATAAAGGAAATATACACATATGCACACAGTATTGGTATCTGTATAGAAAATATTAATACCTGGGACAGGAAGTTGTTCAATGTGAAATCTAACTCGACCTGTTAATAAAGCCCTGATAATGAAATCAAATATGTATAGACTCTGAAAGAAAAGGAAATCGGCAAAATATTTCAGATCAGGAGAAGATGCCTTATATGTAAACCATCCCTAGCTAGTCTAATGTCTTTCAGGGGAAAAGAGCATTTTATTTCCCATCTTGTTAAAGAAATCACATGATACACCAGCATTTCTTCATTTAGATTTAGCTACGATTCTTTGTGATCTCTTCTGAAATTTATTCCAAAATTTACAATATTGAGATCAACCAAAACATATATAGACATTGCTCAGGACTTCTCAAAGAAAAATAAGAATTTACTCTAATATAAATCTGTTGGAGAAAATATACCAGATAATCCAAGATATTTTTAGATTATGCTTTCATATTACCCAAAGATATGCTTTCAGGAAATCGTTCTGAAAATATCATTTTTAAGCTTGTCAAACAGCATTTTTTGCTACTATCGGATAGAAATGTTTTAGAATGTTAAACACCTGCACTGCGGATAGTGTTAACTAAGTATTTTGGAGGCAGATGATAAAAGACTATCTCTTAATAGAGCACATTAACTAGTGGACGAGAGAAAGTAAAAGAACATTCAGAAGTAAGTGATATTTAGTGCTGCAATACCTGCAGGAAGAGAACATCAAATTTTACAGTCTTAACAGCAAACTCTGCAGACATTCAGTTGCTTATCCTACAACCCCACGTGTATCCTTGAATAAAGTGTCTGTTAGTGACTAAATATTCTGTGTATTAACTTTCTAAAAACATCACTAAATAAGCATATTTGTGCACTGAGAAAACTTTCTTTCATACAGGGGTGATAATTTTAATTATAAAGAAAAAGCTACTTACTCCCAAGAACTTCTCTTGTTTTTCCATTTATAAGCTGGAAATTCTTGGCCTCCATTTTTCTTTTTTTAACAGGGAGTTATCTTTTCTTAACATTTCTAGCTGCAGTGCCAGTTGTAGATTTAAATTCTTTGAAAAGAGTAAACGTGTCACATATTGTGTGGGGTATGTATTGAAATATAATAAAGAGAGCCTGAATACAGTGTAAGGACAATGATAAGCTGGATTTTTTAAATAGCAGAAAATCTCTTTTATGTTTATTCGTGATTTCTATACAAATGTCAGCGTAACAACAGACCCTAGGAAGCCATTCACGAGGTTATTATATGGATTTTAGGTTTTGTTGCTAGTTCATGTTTCCAGCATTTGGCTGTCCATTAACATACGCAAGAACTAGAATATGAAATCCTTTTGTGAATTGTTATCCTTTTTTGTCTTTTATGTTTTTCTTATTATTGCATCTGAGATGAATTCAATTCACACTTCTGCTGAGCCACTGGGATGGGTCAAACTGGGGTCCAGCTTCTGGCATCACAAAATTAAAGAAGATAGGCCTGGCCTTCTAGGATCTCAAGTTAACAGGAAGGATAGATAATATAAAGTTGTACCCAAAACACAAGCATTTCTTCTGTTAACACTTGGTCTGGGAGAATAATTTCCTTTTACATCCCTTTATTTCTGAAAAATATGACATTGTTTATTGTGTAACCAGTTTGCCTCTAAACACTGCAACTAATTTTCTCTAACCTAAAAACATATATAGTAAGATTTTGATTGCTTATTGGTTTATATGTAGAACTTCTTCTGTAATACTTATGTTAGAGTAGAAGACAAACACACTTTATATACTAACCATGATTAACTAGCTGTTGATTTAATTGTTATATTTGGAGAACAAAGTATTAAAGTGATATAGAAATGGCCTGGTAGCCAAAGATGAAAATCATCATTCTCATGAAGTATTGGCTCTATCTGTGGCCGTTGTTCATACAGGTAATTTTTAATTATCTTATTTAATTAATTTAAAAAGTTAATGAAATATATATAGAAGTAATATATATAGATATTAACTATAATTTATATAAAGTATAGAAACAAAAATATAAAACTTTTGTGCATATCTTTATAAAATTCTAATATTTGCCATATTTGCTCCAGATATTTTTTAAGAAGTAAAACATTTTATAAAGATTTGAAACTCTTTTTTTTGTACTGTTCTTCATATTATTATATTTTATTTTTATTTTTATTTATTTATTTTATTTCAGGATATTATGAGGGTACTCTCTCCATTACTATTCTTCTTTGTTAACACACACCAGAGGTGGTAACTACTATCTCAAATATGGTGTGAAGTTTTTATTTTTTTATCTATATACACAGCTATAGAGAAAGTATTGTTTGGTATATTTCTTGTTATCACATTTACAAAAATATAGTGTCTTTCTTATTTTGGTTATAAGTTTTGTTTTTGAGATTTATTCCTTTATGTTATAGCTACAAGTTCATTCATTTTAAGAACTCTGTATAATCCATTATATGAAAGTACCTTTATTTATGTATTTGTTTTCTTTTTGGTAGACATTTTCATTGAAACTTTTCTTATTGTGATAAACATTGTTTTGTCAATAAATATTCTCATTGTTCTCATGTGCAGGGGTTGCCCTATGGCAGTGGGTTCTGAGTGGTGAGGATCTCTTTACTATTACTTAATATGTGAATACTCTTAACTACTTTTTCCAGGATCCTTCTGAGAGGAATCTGGGGCCATTTTTTAAAAACTGGACCATCCGAGTGACTTTTAAGTCCAAGTAAATACGAGAAATGTAGCTCTTGAAACCCTTCTTACAGTGGAATTGCTGGGACTCTCTGACAAGATGTTCACCTTCATGTTCATTAGCTAACGCCAAATTTGTTTCAAAAGAGGTTGTGCTAATTTAAAGGCACACAAGCAGTGTACGTATGTAAGTTCATATTTCTCTGAATCTTGGTAGCATCATACTCTGTGTGCGGTGTGTGCTTATTTGTAGGTGTGTATGAATTGGATGACTATGAAATGGTTTGGATTTCTATGGAGACTGAATGTCTTCATGCACACTTCTTAAGTTGAAAGCTCAGCTCATTTATTTTGATCTTTCTTATATTTTTAAAACATGCAGTCGTTTATACAATCTCACATCCCTCCCCTCATCCATGAATATTTATACTCTGAAATACTGTTCTACTCTCCAATACTATCTTTGTCACAAATTTTGGTAATTTTAATATTGCATAAATAATCTTTCCTATTGCATGACTTCTCTCTTTTTTTCACCTGTCTCCTTCAATTAATTAATATATCCTGCATATCATCTCAACCACCCTGTGGTTGTTATCACTCAGACTTCATATTGCAAAAAAAAAAGCTATACTACTTCCATTACACTGTCCAGTGTTACATTCTTAAACTCTCATTTCCAATCTTTCCAGCACCTTCCTTGAAAAAATTCTTCAATGGAATGAGGTCCTATCACCCACTTATCCTCCCACATTGTATTCCTATTCTTCACTACCATCACGTTCTAATTTTAGTTTTTACTATGGTCTGTGAGTACAGTTACTACCTGCAAAAACCTCAATTCCTTTGATCCTTTCTTCTTTCATCCTACTTCCAAAATGCTAACCATTGTAAAATTCTCCACCAAGCGTAAGCCTGCACTCAGAGCTGTCAATACTGCTAAAAAACCTACAAGCATGTTTACTTATCTCTCCTTAAATCTGTGACCACTAAAACTGAGTTTTGTAGTTTTTAGCATATAAATCATCTACTTTTTTTTAGATTTATATTTAAGTGTTTCATATTTTGGTATAAAAATCATCTCTTTTATAATTGTTCATTGTTGTCATTTAAGAATGCAATAGACTTTTTTATATTAAGATGAAATTCTGTGACCTTTTTTACATGGCTTACAAGTTCCAGGACTTTTTATTCTGTCAATTATTTGAGATTTTCTATATAGACAACATGTCATTTACTATACACACACAGACACACACACACACACACAAACACATGTGCAGCTTTATGTATTCCTTTCCAAACTACATGCATTTTATTTTATTTTATTTTATTTTCTCATTGTCTTAGCTAGGACTTGCTGAACTTTGTTGAATATGAATAGTAAGGTAGGACATCTTCGCTTCGTTCCTAACCTTAGAAGAAACATCTAGTTTGCTGACATTAAATAATATGTTAGCAGTGGGATATTTTGTGTATGTTCTTTATGTGAGACAGGAAGGCTAAAAGGGACTGGAAGGCAGGGAAACGCCCTTTTTCTGTTGAAGTTCACTCCCTCCAGGAAAATAGGCCTTTTTATGTAGAAAGCACTCGGTATGTTTTTACAATAATTACTCTTCCATTTCTTTTCTTTTCTTTCTTTCTTTTTTTTTTTTTTTTTTTTTTGGATTTTTGTTATGAGAACCTTTTGGGATTTCTAGGGGAAAAGCCATGTTTGGGGTGCTCCTTTGGTCTAAGGCCCCCAGGAATTTCTCACTCCCGTGCTAGTATCCATACTCAGCCTCTAGAAATTCATCAAAATTACCATCTAAGTGTTTCTACCAGTTTTGACCTCAGTGGTTTCTGCCACAAGTACGTAGATCTCGGTTCTGACTCTGGTTTCACTCTCTCTCTAAATTCAGGTTGGTGGTTTGCCTGACAACCTTATTTCCCTGACAGGTCTAAGAAAAGTTGTAGATTTTCACTTTGTTCAGCTTTTGTTTGTTGCAAGGATGAAAGTGAGAATTTCTAAGCTCTTTACATGTCAGAGCTGACATTAGAATTTTTCAATAATGCCTGGATCTTTGAGTCAGACACTCTGGATTCAAGTTCAATGTCTTTATTTTGAGTAAATCTTTCTCTCTCTCTCTCTCCCCCCAACTCCCCGGTGTGTGTGTGTATATGCGTGTGTCTTCCTCATCTTTTTTCCACACACCTCAAGTATCTCTTTCATCATCTGATAAAGTGAAGATCAAAATAATGACTGTTTTCCCTACCTCGTAGGTAGGATTAGACTTTTTAATTATCAAATACAATGAATTTGTTAGTTCATAATTGACTTTACAAAATGACTACTAAAAATATTGTAGTAACTTCAATTTATTAAATATCTACAATCAATTTAAAAGCTGATTTATAATTCCCTTCTTTAATTTTTGCAAAATTCATGTATATTATTGTATAAATCCTCAACATATGTTGCAAAGATTTGGGTTCCACACACATATTCAACAGTAAGACTTTATACACATCATTCTAGAACCCTAGATTGCTACACAGCTTTGAACCAATACATTGGTCTTTGAATCTGATAAATGCCTATGATTTTTAATCCAAATAAGCATTGAGAAAATATTTTAACAAAAATGAAGGATGAAAGATTTCATTCTTTATCCCAGCATTTTCAAACTAGTGACCAGAGACTGAATTTGCACTGAGGATGTAATTCTTTCTTTCCTTTTTCTTTATTTCCTTTTATCTTCTTCTACAATATTTTAACAATATTTTAATTTGTGACTAGCCTTTGAAAATGAAAATAACTCACATTAATATTTGGATTAATATTCAAATTATTTCCTTTTTTTGAAAAATCAGAAGATCTGGCAAATTGTATGCACATTATTTTCTAGCAAAAAACAGTTGAAAAATTTTTATGACTGTTCTCTTAAATAGGCCATATGCTCTCCGCATTACCACAGTCCTTACCATTTTCTAGTTTGACACCTGAGCTTGCTTCAATTGTTGGCTTACTTTCCTATTCCAGGTAAACACAGGAGTTTTTGTGGTAACATTTCAGTCCTTTCAACAGAAGTTTTAATCTAAACATCCATGCCTATTTGAGTTGTCAATCAATGTAACAATGGAAACCATACACCAATGCCTAAAAGAGGGCCAACTGCTGGTTTTTTTGCCCTTTTCTTGCTTTCTAGCAATTGGATCATCGATCATATAACATATTTAACCTGAAAAATGAGCAATTGGTCATCTTGACTGGCTACTTTCCAATTCTTCAGGAACTGGCAGAAACAAAGAAACAAAAGTTCAAGGAGTCATTTAGATCCGGGACTGCGCATATGTATTCTGTCACCTTGTCTTCAGAGCCCTTTTCCCTGTGTTTTATTTCTCTAGATTCACAAAGTCAGAGTACCAAAGACTTTAAAAAATGTCTGAATAGGAGTGTGAATGAAGAGAATCTTGCTGTCTGCTGAGACCACCTTAAAGCTGTGGTAGCTTCTACTGAATGTTTTTGCCTTTCTTTAATGTTATGAGAATATTTATAGTTAAATTAAATAAATCTTTTACTTTTTAAGTGGCAGGTATTGAGATTGTTACTTTTTTATGTCCTCAAACTCATTTTAGAAAAAAGATCATAGCATAAGATTAGGACCTAATTCATTATTAGGTTGTCAAGAGCTAAAGGAAAATGCCTGTACTGAACAAAGACTTCTGGTGCCCAGACTTCATCCAGCAATGATTAAGAATGGTGTAAATATTTCATTTCATAGATGTGTAACCCTGGGCTCAGAGAGGCTCAGCGATTTTGCTGCACAGCAGTGGTAGTGAATTCCCTATGGGCTTTGGGCGGGTCACGAGCTCACAGTTTGACTCTATTGTTTATCAGCTGTGTGAACTTGGCAAAGTTACCCGAATTCTCTCAGGTTCGCTAACCTCACCTGTGAAATAAGGACAGTCATACCCATTCCATAGGGTTGTTCCCATGATTAAGTGAAACTAGGCATGTGAGCACTTAAACTATACAGGTTGAGTATCCCTAATCTGAAATTCCAAAATCTGAAATGCTCCAAAATTTGAAAGTTTTTGATCATGAACATGATGACGCAAGTGGAAAATCTCACACCTATCCCACACCTGGCCTCATGTGATGAGGCTGCAGACAAAATGCAGTCACACAACACACGGTTGACTCAGTATCCCCAAGGGAAAAAGAGTCTCCCACTCATCTGCAATATATCTTCTCTGTGCACACCCAGATTACCCCTCGACACAAGCATGTCTACGAAGGGGAATAAAATGGCGTGTGTGCAGGCTGGCCCTGCCAACAGTAAGTTTCCCACAATGCAAAGAGAGACTTTTAAGATGAAAACGATTGTTAATGAGGTAGATGACTCTGGAGAAAACATTTAAAAAGCCATCCTCATCCCTGGAAGACCCAATTTCTGGTCCCTCAACAACTTCTGATATTTCTTCTTACCTAAAAATACATATATATATAGTTATATATATGTGTGTGTGTGTGTGTATACACACACACACACACACACACACACACACAGTGTACAGTAACATTTTAGTCAATACACGTATTGCAGGGGGAGACTAAGAGCCTGTCATTGTTTGCTGTTACTGTTGTTTAACAGCTGATTAATATTCTGGCGATGCTATTGTGCTACTACCCTAAACACGTTATTTTTTCACTGTATTAATGGTATTCCATATTTTTTTCTGTGAGATAGTTATGTGTGGATAAGAATAAGGAAATGATTGCTTATTGGTAACGTATAAACTCAGAGTCAGGAATGATGGTCGTGCCAAACAAAAACAAATTGCTCATAATTGACCGAAATAAAAACGCCTTAGCTTTCTGATGGCTCAATGTATACTACCTTTGTTTCATGCACAAAATTAAAGATACTGTATAAAATTATTTTCAGCCCATTTGTATAAGGTTTATAAGAAACATAAATTATTTTTGTGTTTTGATTTGGGTCCCATCTCCAAGATATCTCATTATGTATATGAAAATATTCCGAAATAAAAAAAAATCCCAAATCGAAGCACTTCTATTTCTGAGTATTTCAGATAAGGGATACTCAATCTATAGTTCTGGCATATTTTTTCAAAAGCAAACAGTTATTTGTTTGAATGTATTTTACTTATCCTAATTAAATATATGTTAATTAATTTACCATCGGTTTATAATTTTCTTTTTCAGACCTGTTTCTTAAGTAAAATAAATAATTAGACATCATAAGAAGCTATTACTCTGGATATGGTGTAGAGAGTGGCACTTATGCAAGTGTACAGAAAATGCAAAACTAAACTAAACTAAAATTAAAACTAAATGGGGAAACAAGAAACCACCAAGTTTCTAATCTATTTCTACCAGGCTCATAAAGAAATTCTGAGCTCATTCAAGGACATATTGTCCAGATGCCAACACTGAGGCTTCTACATAAAGCTGCAAAGTGAAAATGAGAGAAACTCTTCAAGGGCATGGTGGATGGTTGCAGCCTCTGTGTGCTATCTGAACACAACACAGCAGATGGAAGCATTAGGAAATGCCGTCTTGAGAGTATGTGCCTGATTGTCTACGTCAGTGCAGGAAGCATACCCATACCATCATATTTCACTGTTCCGTCGGCAAGAAATAATTAGTGGGAAACATAGAGTGATTCCAAACTGATCATATTAATATTAAAAAAAAATTACAGAAAAGATAAATACATGTCCAACTTTCCCGATGGAAAATCAGATAGAAAATGTAGTTTTGCAAGTTTCTAATTCATTTAAGGCCTGAATGGATAATTACCAGTTTTTTAGAGTGGTTTATTACAGATTATTAAAATGAAATACAAACCCTCTCTTTATCAATTAGATGTCAAAAGGAAAAATAAGATACCTATGTAAAATACAGGGAAAGCATATGACAGCTAAGTGGTTTTTATATCACATATCATTTATTTGTCCTAATACTCATTGATCTATTCCCTTCATAGATATGTACTGTGAACCTACGATTTGCCTCTTTTAGTCTCTGGGGATAAGTTAGTGAAAACAGAGTCTCTGCCCAATTGAAACTTAAATGATGGGAAAATCATAAAATTAACTAATACAACATTGTTAAGGTAAAGTGATAAAGAGTGATGGGCAGTCTGTTTTGACGGGGTGTTCATGGAGGGGGTAGTATCCAAGTAGAGATAAATAATAAGAGAGAAGAACAATGCAAATAATTCAGGGAAAAATATTTCAGGCAGTGGAAAGAAGACCAACCAAGAAAGATGGGTGTACTTGAAGTACTTCAGACTAAGAAATACTTCATGCTAAGAAGCATGGAGGGAATATGATATGTGATTAGGGAGTTAGGCAGGGGCTGGTTTGTATCCAGTCATCTAGATACTGAAGTTTAGATTTCATTCTGTGATAAGAAGCAGTTGGAGGTATGTAAGTCTAAAAATGATATATACTAACTCATTTTTTTAAAAAAATCATGAAGTTATTTTACGGAGAGTGGCCTGTAGGAGGCAGTGCTGGAGACCAGGATACCAGGCAAGAGGATGTTGCCAGCATCCTCATGACAACTAGAAGCCACCACATTCTAATGCTACTCTTCCTGACATTAACTGGTTTGCACCGTTAATAAATAATCTCTATGTCCTTGTAGAGTGAATTACATTTTTTCAGAAATGTCATCTCATCTGAAGTTAATAGGCCTGGCATTACTATTTCATTTTACAAATTAAGAAACCAAGATACAAATATAAGTGCCCAATCTAAGGCTAATTATAATGTGAAGACTGTGGCACAGAACATTCCATTGTTTCTTCATTCTAAGAATATCCCTAAATATATCAAGTTCTATGTGTCTATAATAACAAGCTTAAAGTGCTCTTAATCTAAATCTTACTATTTTAGACTATTTTATTTACTTCATTTATTAAATTCTGTTTAAAATGGCATGTGGATAGTACTGCCAAATACTGTGCCTCTACATATTTACTAAAACACCTATGAACACAAAAATATCAAAATATAATAAAGCAAACTAAATTAGAGTGTCAACAGATAACAAAATTTGGAGCAGTATATTCTCTATCTACAAGAGAATTAAAAATTATAACTGATGACTGACTGATACTTCCCGGTCAATATAATATCTATTCTCCCTAGGCTCCCTAAATTCTGCCCCGTCTCCCTAAGACTTAGATAATCAGTGTGCCAATAACAAAAATCAAAAACAAACAAAAAGAAAAATTACTCAAATGCTATATTTCAATTTTTTTCTTCTGCATAGATAGTATGCATAGTTTCATTCAGTATTAGAAGTTTATTATTACTAACACACACACTTAAATAATATTGAAATATGGAAAGTGAAAAGTACAGTCTTTTTACCCAGGCTGCCAAATCAGACTGTTCAGAGGTAAAAACTGTTAATATTTTTTTGTGTATCATTCCAGAAAATGTTCCATTTGTGTGTGTGTGTGCGTGTGTGCTCTTCTTCTTCAAGAATGTGAAAGGATACCATATATATTGCTGTGACTTCTTTTTTATTCATTTATGAGCATAGGTATATATATATCACATTCTTTTTAACAAATTCATAATAGTTCATTTTATTTTATAATTCCAAATTTTATGTAACCTCTTCAATATTGATAGATGTTCAGGTTGTGTCAATATTTTAATTTTTTTAAATGATACAATGGGTATCACCATACATACGTATTAGTATTTTATTGCGTGTGTCTGAAAGAACTTTTTATAAGTTAATTGATGGGATAAAATGTTTTTGCATTTTGTATTTTATTAGATACTAGAAAATTGTTATCCTTTTCCAAAATATCACACATCCAGAAAGAAAATATAGCAGTTCCTGTTTCCTGAGATTACCAGTTTGATGCATGAAAGACACTTTTAAAAAAATGGATGGTAGGCCGGGCGCAGTGGCTCACACCTGTAATCCTACCACTCTGGGAGGCCTAGGTGGGCGGATTGTTTGAGCTCAGGAGTTCGAGACCAGCCTGAGTAAGAGCGAGACCCCGTCTCTACCAAAAATAGAAAGAAATTAATTGGACAGCTAAAAATATATATATAGAAAAAATTAGCCGGGCATGGTGGATCATGCCTGTAGTCTCAGCTACTTGGGAGGCTGAGGCAGTAGGATTGCTTGAGCCCAGGAGTCTGAGGTTGCTGTGAGCTAGGCTGACGCCACCGCACTCACTCTAGCCAGGGCAACAAAGTGAGACTCTGTCTCAAAAAAAAAAATAAAAAAATAAAAAATAAATGGATGGTAAAGCAAAGAGTAACAAGATACTACCCTAGATGGTCAAAAGTTTAAATTGTTACTACTATAACAAGTTTAAAAGGTGCTGTACATATTGTTTTTATTTGCCGATTTTTAATTGTTTAGTAATAATTTTTTTGTTTCCAAATGTTTAGTAATAATTTTAATTGTTTTCCCATGAAATAGTTCTTCAGACACTTTGTTTTGTTTCTATTAGGTTTGTTTGCCTTTTATTCCTTGATTTGTGAGTAATATTTTTATATTCATAAAATAAATATTTATTCTATGGTACACGTTGTCTCATATTACTTTGTGAGAAAGGCAAACAACTGTCTCCTTCTTCCATTTATCCCTATCAATTCATTCAGGGATTGAAATATCTAATAAAATTAGGAAGGAAAGTTAAACTTACAGCGGCACTTCATTTTAGAGTATAGATTTTCAAAAATAAATTTCTCTTGAAAAGAGTAATATCAGGAATAGCTCTTGTAGAATTCTGGGCGATGCCAAATTTTTATATTTGAACAAAGCTTTGGGAAAAACAAGCAATGTGGTAAAGCCTTGTCTATGTGAATTATACTTGAATATACTCTGGACTTGGAAATTAGTGTCAGAGCTCTGCCCATCAGCCTGCTTCCAGGCTGTGGAACTGAGTGGAGAGTCTGAAAATAACCAAAACATAAAAAATAAATCCAGGATACACACATGAAACTGCAGATAAATAGTGTATCTGCATACATATTTCCTCACTGTAGAAAGAACAAAGAGAAAATAAGTAAACTTTGGGTCTATTGAGAAAACAAAACAAAATCCTTTGATCTTTCAGGAAAGTGTCCATTGACATCAGTTTTAAGAAAACAGCTGGCATCCTCAATAATATAAAAGAAATGTGTCTCCTATGAAGCAAGAAGTAAAAGTTACTCATCTTTCACTCACAAAATTATATATCGAGTGCGCACAGCAAACTCAAGACTTCATTTTTGATTGATGGGCATCTGAGTGAACCAAAGCAGACAGGAGGCCCCTGCTTTCAGGGAGTTTACATAGGAAGAGAAACAACAACCAAATTTTCACTAAAATGAATTAAAATACTTAACTGAATTAAAACTTTAATTAGTAGATGGCACTATGAGTGTATGTGTATAACAGATGAAATGCTTCCCTGAGAAAGCAACTATTCATTGAGTTAGGAAAATGTCCAAAGTAAAGATGAGGGATTAACTAGGCAAAGTTTGAGAAAAAATTAGCATGCATAAAGACACTAGTGCAGGATTTGCATGGAGCGTTTAAAGAACTAAAAGAAGGCAGCGAGACGAGTGCAGAGAATTGAGGGTAGAGCTAGAACAACAGGTGGGAGAAGGATGGATGGATGATGGAATAGAGCGGAAGCAGGAATACCAGAAAGGCAGTCATTTCAAGAGATATGCATGCAGTCGCTTGCATGTGGATGTTGGCAGGGAAGCTGGAGAGAAATAGAAACAGTGAGGCAATATATAGGACATCAAATCAATGAGAATTTATGGTAGATTAGATGTTGGTTAAAGAGTTTAAAGTATCTGACATGACTCTTAGATCCCTGACTTGTGCAAATAGAGGAATGTTGCTACCATTTACCACTTAGCTATGGAATAGTAAAACAAATTAGGTTTGTGAATTTTATTTTAATAGGGAAAAGCCGTTAGGTTGTTATAGGATGTAATGAGTCTGAGATGTCTTTAAGAGATTCAGGTGCAAATGTCATACGGTCATTTAGACACACCATTCTAAAGCTCAGAGAAAATGTCTAGACAAGAAGTATAAATTTACATATCATCAGCATATAGGAGATCATTAAAACTCTGAAATGGGTAAGACAATCTAGGGAAAGACACTGAAGTAGAAGAGAAGGGAAGAAAACATGGGAGTAAGGATTTAGAATGTCCCAAATTTAATGGCTGAATAGAGGACGATAGTAAAAGCCACAGTTTCATGGAAACTGTACATTACAGCCTAATCAGAAATTCGAAGTATTTTTGAATAGCTTTAGAAATTGTTTCCCACTCACATGTGACTTAGATTTACTTATTTTCACTTATTTGAGCAAATTTTCCAAAATTCCTATCAAATATAGGGAAAAAATAAATTAAAAAAAAAAAAATCTTGCCTGATGGTTAGCCCACAACTAGATTAAGACTGAAGACGGTACATGAGTTGGAAGTGAAAATTCATATCTGCAGCTGGAATGGATTCCAGGTTTTATTCAAAGTTTAGTTTCCAGAGAGTAAAAATAAAAGTTATAATAAGCCTTTAGATAAGAAGAAAAAAAAAAAACCTGTAAAATATAATTTTTTATTAAGACCTTTGTTTATTTGTACTTGGAAGTAAAAAATAAAAATTAGAAGAAAATAATGTAAATGTGAAAAAAATGTCACTTGATTATTTTGGTGTTCAGCATTGTTAGTTAACAAATCTTTAGAAATTTTAATTTGGCTTTCTTTGGAATTATATTCATATGCAGTGATGAATAATTGAATGAAGATGTTAAAAAGTTTTGGTGTATAGGCCCCTACATTTCCCACTGTGTGTCCACTCTTCCTAATGAAGGAAAGACAAAGTTGAGGGGCAAATAGTGATAGAACTGTTGACATATTAACACTTTGATACGTGTTTGGTGAAGCCGAGGCCCACGTTAGAGTGAGGAATGGAGACGACTCAAAGCCACTCTTCCTTTCATCCCTTGCCTGCTTTTGTGGGTCTTTCTAGATGTCATGAATAAAGTGGGGGGAAAGATTAAAAACAGACATGACATTTTTCTCTTGTACTGTTGACATTTTAAAAAACATATCTAAATGCTTCCTTAGTCAGAAAGATCTATTCTAAAATTAAAGCACAAAATGCCACTTTCTAAGTGACTCTGCACAGAGTATAGGGTCTGGTTTACTTCGTACACAAAATATTTTTGAAAATTGGGTATAACTTTCTGCATTGTTACATTTCCACACTTTCTGTAAGAGCATCTCCTCATGAAAGGAGGAGTTGTCCACAGTGAATTCCCAGTATAAGTGTTTTGACTATTTTGAAATTCTTGGTATTAAGTATGATTTTCATTAACTCATGTTGACTATTTTTACCTGCCAGGCATTGTGCTAATTGGGTATACTTAATACATAAGACACAATTGCTCTCCTACAAAAGCTTATTCTTAATGTTGGAGAGAGACAAGAAAATAAAAAAATAATAATTTTATTAAAATGAGATAAGCATTAATAGATTAGTTGGTGATTCCTTAGAGAAGAAGATTATTGCACTTCTTCATTTACTTTGCTATTATTGTTTTAATGAGCATAGAAGGCAGCATTCTAGAATGCCCCCTCCCAGAATTCCTAGCCCCTGTTGGGCACACACTTTTTCCCAGTTTTTCAATCAAATGCTAATTTAGGTACCGCTTGAAGGAATTTTGCAGATAAAAGCAATGTCCCAAAACAGTTGACTTTAAGACAGGGAAATTATCTGGGTAGGCCTGACCTAATTACATGAGCTCTTTAAAGGCAAGGAGTTTTCTCTGGCTGGTCACAGAGGAGATCAAACGACGTGATCTGGCTGGTGAGGGAGAAAACAAACATCCAGGTTGTGAATTGCCTATGGCAAGGGATGGAAGGTGACCTCTAGGAGCTGAGAGTAGTCCCTGGTTGACCGCTACTGGAAATATGGAAACCCCAGTCCTACAACCACAAGGAAATGATTATTCTACCAATAACCACAAGGAATTGGTTATTCTACCAATAAGCAATAAGCCTGGCAGAAGACCTCAAGCCCCAG
Source organism: Avahi laniger (assembly GCA_963575035.1). NCBI lineage: Eukaryota > Metazoa > Chordata > Mammalia > Primates > Indriidae > Avahi > Avahi laniger. The sequence goes on from CAUYSK010021433.1 coordinate 22,262, forward strand.
ATGATAATTACAGCCTCAGCCAGCACTTTGACTCCAGCCTGATGATACTCTGAGCAGAAAATCTTGCCTAGATTTGTAACCTACAAAAACTGAGATAGCATTGCACTGCTTTACGAGGCTAAGATTTTGTGCTTTGTTACTCAACAATCAAAAATGAATACAGTTAAGTTTTAAGCAATAATATGATGAAAATATATAATTGGCAGCAATTCTTTTTTTCTCGAGGTAAAAGAGCAACCCATCCATTAAAAGAGAACTAATTGACATTATTAGCATAAACAACAGAAATTTACATACATATAAAGTGTCATTAACTTAAAAGTATCTTTATATATATCATTAAAATATTATGTACAGCATATTAAAGTGACAAAAAAGAGCTAAAATGCATCTATTTGTTTTTAAAATTTTCAGCTTGATTTTAAGTTCAGATAATGATGCAGACTCAATTTCTTTTCTTCTTACCACATTTCTTTATCACCAATTTTCTATTATTTTAGAATAAAAAAATTGTATGGCCTAATTGAGCGTCAAATAGATGAGCCAGCCTTTTAGGCAGTGAAATTTAAGTAGAGTGGTCATGATTTTTGTTGTTGGAAAGATTGAAATTGTACTCCTTTAAATTTATACATGTTCCAATATTCTTCTACTTAGAAAAACCTGCTAAAACTATTTCTGAGTTTGTTGGATGAATTAAATGATATCTAAAATTTTGCTTGTTAATGAATGTGAGGTTACTCAAAAGATAGAATGAAAATACGTTGGCTAAACCATGACATGAATTAGATTTAAAATTTAAACTTCATTCACACACCAAAAAAAAAAAAAAACACTAAAAAGACCCACTACTATGGATCCTTCTTTCTTGACTCTTACATCTATTCGTATCTGTCCATTCTTACTTTTATCATCTTAACAGATAATTTATCAATTCATATCTGGATTGTTACAGCATCATATCTCACTTCTCTGCATTAGTTAACACTACATATACTCTGTCCTGTGGAACGTTGTTCTTAACCTGGGCTACAAGTGTCTGGGGACTCCAGTAATTGAATAGGAAACTCTTTGTATAAATGCATAAAATTATTTTGAGGAAAAATAATATTTCTTGTCTTTCAAAAAAATATATCAAAATCTCAATGAGTCTTTAAAATTAATCACAAATTTCTTCTTCCTATAATAAGGTATTCATCATGTCATTTCTCTGATTTAAAACATTGACAGTTTCTCATCACCAACAGAATAAATATTTTGATTTAACTTTCTTTATAACTTTTCTAAGGCTGATCATGACCTATACATACTCAGGTCTCTTTCACCTACTTCTGGAATCACGCATGGGCTCAGATCTTGTGCCTATATCAGTATTTTGTTGATACTACAATCTATCTTGCTGAACCTGCTTTCAAATCCTTAATGTAGACTTTGAGGCTTTAATTCAGTAAATATCTATTGACCCTTTTTTATGTAGCAGGCAGGCATGTGGCCCACTGTTCTTCACCTCTTTTTAGTTTACCTCTCCACACCTACCCATCTGTCCAAAGTCAGAATTTGTCTTAGGACTTTACTTATCATACCTCTCCCATCCAGAATACCACCCTTCTTCTCTTTACCAATTTGAATCCAGTACATTATTGGGTTCAATTTATAATTACTTTATTTATACTTGTTCTATCATCACATAGCAACTGTACCTTCCTCCAAATTTCTAGAATATTCATAGCTAATGATGCATTCTACTATTAGTTGTTGGTGGTGTTTTTAATATACATACGTCCTACCACAGTGACACATAAACTAACTTGAACTTGGATCATGTGTATCTAGCATAGTCTTATACACACAGAAGATACTTGGTATTTGTAGATTTACCTGAAAATAGTAAAATCAATATTGCTTCTGCTTAATCATTACATTTGTTTAGACATAATTTCTATAATCATAAAATAAATAAAAGGAAATCCTCATGGCCCACTATTTTTCTTTCCTTCTATTCCTTCAGCACACAGATATCATTAAGGTCAGATTCTTCTGTCCTTTTTTTTTTTTTTTTTGAGACAGAGTCTTGCTCTGTTGCCCAGGCTAGAGTGCAGTGGCATCAGCCTAGCTCACAGCAATCTTGAACTCTTGGGGTCAAGCGATCCTCCTGCCTCAGTCTTCACACCACAAATGGCTGAATTTTTTCTATTTTTAGTTGTCTGTCTAATTTCTTTCTATGTTTAGTAGAGGTGAGGTTTTGCTCTTGCTGAGGCTAGTCTTGAACTCCTCCCTTCTTAGCCTCCCAGAGTGCAAGGATTATAGGCGAGAGCCACCGCACCCGGCCATCTCTTATCTTTGCACATTACATTAATCAATAGGAAAACTATCCAGCTGAATTTAATAATAAGCCCCCATGAACTGTAAAGATAACTTTGAGTAGTGGTTAACTGCACAAGCTTTGGTATAAACAACCTGGGTTCAAATACTATCTCTTCTATTTTCTAATGTTTTGAGCTTCACCAAATTTCTTAACAAGCCCATGTCTTAGTTTGCTCATCTCTAGAGTTAGTAAAACAGATGGAGGGGAGCTCTTGCAAAATTTAAAGTTAGGGTATGTAATGTGGACTCCATAAACATTAATTATTCTCTGTTTTTATTTATGATTTCACATATGGATATAGAATAGTTTGACAGAGTTCAGTTTTGTTGGTTTCTGAAGAGACTCATCTCAGATAACAACTGTATTAAAGAACATTTTCTCCAAGAGGAATAACCTTTTTAATTGCTTTCCAAATCCAGGAAGTTGAGAATTCTGATTTCATTATTACAACATGAAGTGCTCTTATTTCAGTTATTACCACGTATGAAAGATATTGTTTGATTCCCCATAATCCCTCTGCACTTACCAGTTCTGTTTATTAGTTTTGGAGTATATTCAAGATTGTAGCCAGCTTGGATTAGGTTTGAAGGAGATCTTGCAAACCAAATGGAACATAGCTGATTTGCTTTAATAAAATCCCCTTGACATCTTACATGTCCACTAGCCTTACACTTATTTTCCCAGGCTCTGTTTTAACAGAAATGTATAAAATCTATACCTCTAATGAAATAAGTATAAGAGCTATCTGAAAAGACTATGCAATTTATTTTGTAAAAGGAATACTCATCTCTATATCAAGAACATATTATTAAATATTTATTTAATAAGCTATAAAAAGGAAATGAACATTATTTTGAAAAGTAATAATCTCAGAATAGGTTGCCGTAAAATAATTGCTTTTAGATTAAATATTACTTCTAAATGAAGGTTAACATAATATTTTATTTGTTGTGATTCAGCAATATTTAATAATTTTAAACTGTGAAAGTCACAAGATCCATTTGTGTCAGTGTAGTAAAACACTTTGCATTGAGTGGGTAGAATTTGAATTAAAAAGGATTAAAATTAACAATTATTTTTACAGTCTTTTGAGTCATATAACTTATAATACTCTTTTTAATATTCTAATGGTGTTATGATATTAGCAATTTTAGATGATCTTCAAAGTGGAAATATGTTCAAGGAGTATAAACCACATGTTCAAAGTAACATATACAATTTGTAGTAATGTTCAGACCCGAACTCATCATATTTAGCTTGAGATTCTTCCATTATTCCACACTGAAAATCACATAGATTCCTCTCTGGTTATAAAATCACTTTCATTTCTATTTCATTACATTGAATAAATTATTGCCTAAAATGTACTATGTAGGCATAACCTTAAAGAACATGTTATGTATGCAAAATACAGGCACATACAAATTCTTGAAGTCCATAACTCATTATCTCCACTAAAAAAGACATTTCTTCTAATAACTCTCTAGAGACCAAAGTAGACTATTGCATTTTAATTCGTGCCTATCACCTTGTAAAACATAAACATATGCATATATAGGTTTTTGAAAATAATTTTAAGGATTTAAATGATACTCTATTTATCTTGGGATAAAAGTTGTTAGGATCCCAGGAATCATATTGCTTGATTGGGTCTTTCGGTATATCAATGTGGTTTGTTTTCTTCTTATTCAGTGTATTCTCATTAGTACATGACCTTCACCTCACATGAGTATTTGAAAAAGTAGTTCAATCAAAGTAATAAAATTATGTACAATTTAAAGACAATTTTCCTATTCTAAATTTCAATAGATGCTCTTTCTCGGCTTTGCCAATGTCTGAAGTTGCCTTAACTGGAACCTGAATGATGCTTATGCATGCTTAATGATTTTGGCTTCATGGTTGATTACTCTCCTGTGTACATCTTATACTTCTCACAGGTGAGGCCAGGATAAATGATGAGAATGCTAATTATTTCCCAAGAAAATTATAGGACTTTCAATTCTATAAAGTTAAATTCTTAAGAAAATTATGAATTAAAATCAGTGGTTTCTGACATATTTTTTCAAAGTTTACTTTTCTCTGAACGGAATATTTTTTAAAAAATCTTATCAAAGCTTCTGGAAAAGTCAGAAATCTAAAACACAGCTAATTATCTGGTGAATTTTTCCTGTCCAAAATATATCCTTAAAGTCACTGTTTCAAGATTTGATGTTAATGACAAGTATTTTGTCTACTGATCTACCAAAAGAAATAAAATACATACCCCCATTGCTGTTAAACTATTAAACTAAAAGGGAAAGGAAAGAGAGAAAATATTAATACCAGATCACTAGAATGAGGCATGGAGAGAGAGGAGGGAAAGAATTAGAGACATGGCCTTAAGTACAGAAGATATTATTCCCATCAAGTGCAAATGCTGGGAATATTGTCTGTTATATAATAAAATGAGTGATTTTGATCTTTTAATTATGTCATTGAGCAGCAGGTGGGAAAATGCAATGAAAGAGAACACTATATAAAATACCTCAGTGGAATTAGCACTAAATGACAAAAGTGCTCTGCTAACAGACTAGAAGACACACACAACACGAAAACTGGTTTTATGCTTTATCATTGACTTAGATTTATAAAGGGAAAAATTGGGTTATGTGCCAATATTTTATCTATCTGGGTTAATAGATACGTTTGCCTATAGCTTCAAGTAGCTTTCAACAAAGGTACAGGTAGGATTGGCGTCTTAAAAACCTGTACCGGCATGAGAAAATGTTCTTTCATTCTGACTTCTAAGATGAAGGCGGGAAAATAGAGATGCTATTGAGGTAGATCATAAAGACAAAATTCTCAAACCTGAGTTGTAACAAGATTTGCTACGCATCTTGGCAATGAGGGAAATGAGCGAAACCTGAGAGTTCAAACACTCCTTTTATTCACACTCTTCTTGTCCTTACTCCCTTACAGAGGGTTATTGCAAAATGGCATATTTTTGCAGTATGGAGTAGTATTGGTTTTGAATTAAAAAAAACTTACTAAAATTGCAGACTCTTTTTTCCTATTTTTTTTTCATTTTTAAGAAAGGGATCATAATAACAATAACCTCTTAAAGTATTTGTGTGAATCTAATGTCTATGAAGAAATTTTTAAGGTGTTGTATTAGTCAACATCCACCCACGAAAAAAGAAGCCTCTCTTAAAATATTTAAAATAGAAAGAACTTGTCATACCGGTAATGGAAGAGTTGTGAAGCCAAACTGGGAGTGGTGAAGTATTAGCCCTAGCAGAAGACACTATGAAGTGAGGCTGCAGTAACATTGGCATCTAGAAAACGGGTGAGCCAAAGACTGCCGGGCCCACTTAGGGCTTGTTTAGTCAGAGTTGGAGCCAACAGGGAACATAGGAACCACCAGAGAAAGGAGGAACACCCTGTCTTCTTCCTTAGTTCCACCCTCTAATCTTTCTCTACTGCTCCCTATTGGTTTAACCCAGCTACTAACTTTGGAAAATGTTCCACAGGAACCTGGAAAATGTAGCCCATAGGGTCAGGTCCCTGTTCCACAGAGCCCAGAACCAGGAAGGCAAGAAATGGATTCGAGGGGGGAAAAAAAACACATAAAGATCTGGCTCATGATCTATATAATATTAATATGTTCTTGGTAAATAGTACATCTCTGCTATCTTCCATTACTTAATCTAATTTCATTTGCTTTTGAAATATTTATATAGTCCCCAAAGTTATGTCCTTTAATAAATTAGTTCCATAGAATATTAATAGATTTTATGTTAAGAAAAAACATATTTTTTTTCAAATAAGTGAATCTAACAAAATAAACAGGATTTCTTATTTCAGGATTTTTGGAACTTCATTTTGAACGTGACTCTTGAAAAAGGTAGTTTAGCTTTTCTCAAATTTATTTGACCTTGGAATCCTTTGTCCTTGATTGAACATTTTGATGGGACTGAGATCTTTACGAGTGAGTTCTCTTATAAACCCTATTAAATGTATGCAATTTTGTTATTCATCGCTTATGTTAATGCCACTCTTGGGAGTAGGCCACAACTAAAGATACAGAAAGAAAATACCAGGATCAGGAATTATATTGTAAAGTATGTTTTATTTCCAAATTCCCGAAGTATTCAGTGATATTCAATGGCAGCTGTTTCAAAACAATTGGTAAACACACATAAATTGTTCTTGGAATCATCATGAGCCCTAGAGTGTCAGATCCTGGTTGTGGGCCTTTTCTACAGAGGCAAATTTAAGTGGAAATTAATTCTGACATCTTATTTTTCCAGCCTCATCTTTTGCCATTCCCTAGCATTTCTTAAGACCTTCTTTTTTAATCTTCAATTTCTCCATTACCCAAGGATTTCCCCCCACCCAGTGATACTGTCTGCAGTGATCCCTTTGTTGGAATTCTCTGGCATCCCTTCGCACCTGCCACAAGCCAATGACTGCTTCAATTCTCAATCCAAATGTCACATGCTTTGTAAAATCTGTCCAGATGTCCCTCCATGCAAAATTAATTGCTCTCTCCATTTAGTAATGATTGCACTTGCTATGGGTCTCCTATTATGCCACTTACCACATTGCATCATGGTTGGCTAGATACTTGTCTGTCTCCTCTGATATGATACAAATCCTAAAGTTAGAGATTACATTTTATGTTTGCTTATATCCTAAGTTCTTTGTATAGTAACTGGACCTTTGTAGTCACTCGATGAATATTTATTAAAGCAAGTTAAATTTTGGCCTCTAAAAGCATACAAAAAACAAAGAAAAACATAGTTTGGAAAATAGTATTGTGCTATATTATTGCAAAAACTATTTGAATTATTTAATACACATTTTATATAAAGGCATAACCTTGATCTACATATCCTATTAAAATATTATTCCATGGGTAAACTCATTCAGCCCTCAATCTCCACTAAGCAAATTGGTTATGCCCCCAACACGTCTATTTTGATATTCATCTAAGTACTTTCCCTCCTGTGTACAAATGGATAACCCTCTATTTTACCCCTAAGGCATATTCAAGCTTGAAAAGGGCTGTAGTAATCCGAAAAAAAGAAGGGTACACTGTTCATTCCAGCAAACCATGGCTATCAAAGAGAATGCCAAAGGGTGTTATTCATTAAAAAATGAATTAACAAGGCTTTCTGCAATTTTGCTGCACATTTTTCTTTTACAAAAGACTAAAAGAATGCATGATGCAGTGAATTCAAAAGCAAAAAATACATTCTGGCAACTATTCAAATGCAAATTCAGCTAGGCTGAGTGTTCAGGTGACAGCCTGGGTGTTTATGTATTGTCTATCATTGTAACAGTGAAGCACTCAGACAATCTAATTAGGTTATTAAAATTACCTGTTTGAGAGAGACTAGATTTCCCTGAAAAGCTTCTACATAAAGCTATTTTTGAATGGCAGGGAAAGGTGTACCAGGATATTTTATGTAAGAGGAAGTCTCCAGAAAATAAATAAATAAATAAATACCAAAACAAATTGAAATAGACCAACAAAACAAACAAAAACAAAATACAAGGAATGCATTAGGTCAAGAATAATTCGCCATTTCATTTCTGTGTACCTTTTTAACTGTGAGCTGAGATTGTTTCACTTTAGCCCACATATAATGTTTCAAATTTATGGCTCTCTCTCACAATACATTAGCAGTTTGAATGCACTTGGTCTGTCATTTGTATCTTTTCTATGTCCACGTAGTTATACTTTAGGTGACTCATGATTTTGCCACTGTTTATAATCCTCTCTGCTACAAACATCTCTAGAAATTTTAATAGTGTCAATAGAAAGTGGAAGTACAATCTTAAGATGGGTGGGAGCTATGTGCTGCCTTAATATCAGACATATGAACTATGGTGGATCCTTAACAGACTAATACCCTTTATAAGTTCTGTCCACACTTATTTCTAATGAATTTACCTTAAAATGCTGTTAAACAATCTTCAAATAACAGTTTTGTTTCTGGTAAGGTGGACCACTAATTCAACCCCTTTTAAAGAATGTCTTCTCCGTCTTATCTATTAATATTGCATAAACCATCTGAATACAATAATAATCCATTAACATTTTCTATTTGATTATAATAGCCGAGATGGCTTTTTTGGTGTCCAGCACAGGCAATGTGAAAATAAGCACTTGTCCACCCAACCAGGTTTAAAGAATCAGCAACAAGTTGAAAAACAGAAGTATATATTGGTGTCAGAATCCCAGGTTTTGGCACCAAAGATGTCAGGGCGGGAGTCTGCCCTTGTTTCTTGGTGTGCTCTTACCTGAAGACTGACCAGACACACCAAAGTGTCAAATCCAGACTGTTATCCCGGTCCTCTGAATCCTTTCTTGGAAAAATCACCAGCAAGTCCAATACAACCGAGTAACCTCAGCCAGGGAGCAGTTTCACAAGAGCAGCTCTTTATTGTAGGAATAAAATGGGTCTGTCTTCCCTAGCGGAGAGAGACAGACGAACTCACTCACCGACAGGCCCGCTCACCGACTGACCCGCTCACCGACTGACCCACTCACTTCCTTCCGACTTCTCAAATTGTTTCCTTTTATTAGCTCAGTCTGGAGGTGGAATCTTGGGAGGTGTAGGCTGATGAACAGGTGATCTCAATTCCATCTCGCGCTAAGAAAGCCCACCTGTGGGGGTGGTGAGCCACAATGCAGATTCAAGCTAATGGAATATTTATTACCCTTAGGTTACTATAGGTCACTTTCTAAATCTTACTACGCCTGGGCTGGGAAATTCCTAGATCGATAAAGCATCCTCTCCTTCCCTCCTTTGGAGCCGAGCAGTTGCTTGGGATAGGATTAAGGGTGGAGCAACGCCAAAATGGAGCACCTGCCCTTATCCTTCTTTGCAGGTGAAGCAATTGCTCAAAACAGCGCCAAAACAGGGAGCCCTTGTCCAAGAAGAGACAGAGATGCTAACTATCTACCTAACATTGGTTTTAGTAGAACGTGGGCAACAAAGATGATAATTGTTATATTCTGCATTTTCTTTTTCTCATTTTTTGTGGGAAGGAAAATGTGAGAAAACGTATTTGGGTAAGAAAATTCTAACATCGAAGTTTTCTTTTTCTACATGAAGTTAGTAGTATTATATTGGTCCAGTTTCATATAGAATGATCGGAACATTTAGAATTTATTGGTATGAAAATAAGTGGAATAAATCTTTGTTAGTTTAATGGACATTTTAAAGTAAACTGAACTTGAGGATCATTATTTTTACATAAAAAAATATTCATAAAAAATTTTCTGCAATTCCCACA